>CM060616.1:1390000-1415000 GCA_030578275.1 Meda fulgida | reverse complement strand
TTTATATTCAGTTATCATAAAAGTATTATAATGATAAACTGCGTATGTCAATCACAAAGAGCCACAATAAGTTACAAGTTGTAATTAAAATTTAAATACAAATAATGTTAAATCAGATTTTTTTACAATTTAACATGCAAAATAAAAATATACAAACTGAATATATATATGTATACACACACACACACACACACACACACACACATACAGTAGTCAACATTCGAAGTGGATCAAAAAAGTTCAAGTTGTCCTAAGACAAGAACGGGTTGTTCAAAATGTGTAACTTTGATGAAAGGTTTTGATCCACTTCAAATGTTGACTACTGTATGTGTGTGTGTGTGTATGTGTATGTGTATATATGTGTAATATATATATATATATTACATGTATAATAATACTTTATTTGTAATACTTTTTATATATTTAGTATTAATGAATGTGTATTTATTGTAATACTTAATAATTGTAATAAGTTCACGCATGGTATTCTCTGATCCGCCTTGTTTCAGACGCGTCGCGCTGGAGGATCCCGTGTGTGTTCTCGTGGCTGTGTGTTCAGGGGTGTGTGTCGGAGGAGGAGATGAGCCGCACCTTTAACCTCGGCCTGGGGGCCGTGCTCGTGGTCAGCAGACCCGAGGGCCAGCGCGTGCTGAGGCTCCTGAGGGCCCAAGAGGAGGCCTGGGTCATCGGCTCACTCGCTCACAGACAACACGGTCAGAACACACACACACACACACTCACTCACACACACACTCACTCACCACTCACACACTCACACACACACACACTCACACACACACACACTCACACACACACACACTCTCACACACACACACACACACACTCACCACTCACACACACACACACACACTCACACACACACACTCTCACACACACACACACACACTCACCACTCACACACACACACACACACACACACTCACACACACACACACTCACTCACCACTCACACACACACACACACACACTCACTCCTCATCTAGAATATAAGAATATCTCTTTAGGTTTGACACTGAGCTTTGTAGCTTTGCCGATCTTGTACTGGTACAGCACTAACAGCTGCACATATATAGCCTGGTTAAACCAGACTCTTCTCAGGCGTGACTGTGGGTCTGGGGAAGGGTCATTCACAGCTCATTTCCAAAGGGCGTCACCGACGCACGTCACTCAGATGCCTCTGGGCGCAATTGGATAGACCTAAAACCAATCAGAGCGATCGTCATCGTGTAAAGCCCGCCTCAACGTTTGTGATTGGTGCCTCGATTTGGAGAGTTTGGAAATGGGCTTGAATGGGCTCTTGGCCACACTGACTTGCAGAGCTAATCTCAATTTGCCGGAAGTTCGTCTGGGTTTTCCCAGGCTAGCACATACACACTAAATTCTGTTAAATGTATATTTAAAGCTGTCCTGTAGCTCTAACAGTAGAATGTAAATGTGTAGCTTGAAATGCAACGCAAGTCACTTTGAATAAAAGCGTCTGCCAAATGCATAAATGTAAAGAAAAAGGAAAACAAAAAATTGCATCAGATGACCCCTTTACGAGACGAGACTTGACTGTGAAGTGTGTGTGTGTGTTTCTGCTGCTGTTGAGCGGACAGGTGCGGAGTGTGTGGTGATCAGGAACCTGGAGCGGAGTCTGAGGGAGAGTCCGGGCCGCTCGCCCGACACCAGCGCTCTGCAGAACGGGGAACAGTCCTCGCGCAGGAGGACCCGAGTGGCCGTCCTGATCTCGGGAACCGGTGTGTGTGTGTGTGCGCGTGTGTGTGTGTGTGTGTGTGTGTGTGTGTGTGCGTGCTGTTATGAGCTCTGAAAAGCAATGCATTACAATATTGCGTAATTCCCTTAGAAAAACGTTTAACACTTACTTTACCTAAAAAAAATTATTAATTAGTCATTTTTGACTTTCACTGATTCATCGAAGGTCAGACGCAAGTACATTGGTCAGCAAAGTAAGATTAAAGGCATACAAAAATTGTTTTATTTAACATATTTAATTATTGGAGGTTGGCATAGTACTCTGATTGTGCATTTCACTGATTTTATGATGTGAATATTAAAAGCCTTTTTGAGTGCAAGTGAGATGAGTAAATGCCCACTCACATTTAGTCTAGAACTACAATAACCATCATGTTTACTCACACACACACACACACACACCTCCTCACTTCGATTTGTCTCAACATGAGGACAGGAGAGCTATATATTTATATTTATATTAGCTATATACTTATTTGAAAAAGTAGCTCAGATATTGTGTCGTGAGTTTTAAAAGTAATGCGTTACTTTACTAGGTACTTGAGTTATGCAATCAGATTACTTTTTCAAGTTACTTGTAATGAGTTCCACAACACTGCTGATCACATGACTGATACTGTGTGTGTGTGTGTGTGTGTGTGTGTGACAGGAACGAACCTGCAGGCGCTGATGGAGCAGGTGAAGAAACCCTCGAGCTCGGCGGAGATCGTGGTGGTCATCTCCAACAGACCGGGCGTCACGGGGTTAAAGAGGGCGTCTATGGCCGGCATTCAAACGCGGGTTTGTCTGAAACTACAAAAAAAAAAAATATATATATATATATATGACACATTATGCATATAATACTGTCCTTACCAGACATGATGGATGAAGGAACGAGCCACACTTTTAAATCTTAGTTTTGAGGTGTGCGATATTCACACAAAACTGTAGTTCAATATTTTTTGTGCTTTTTGTCGATAACGTAGTTATAGACTCGTGGAGATTTTAATATTCTTCATATTTTGAGTTCACATCAGTGATGAAATTAACTTTTTCTGTAAGGGTGATATTTGCCAGCTAAAATTGATTTCACAGATTTATACTTTTTTTAAGTGCTATTTTTACTACTACTAAGTAATAATTATTACATAACAAAAAAGCCAGTTATGACAGTCATCGTCTTGACTTTTTAGTATTATCATTATAACTTTTTAATATTATAATTTACTTTTTAATGTCAATTATGACTTAGTATGTCATCATGACTTATCTCATAATTATGACTCAGTATATACATTTTTACTTTCTGTCATAATTGACGTTTTATCTAATAATTTAATTAGTCATAATTATAAAATTCAAAGTAAATTATGACAAATTCATAATAATGAGATGATGACATACTTAAAAAGTCAAAATTATGAGATGAAAAAGTCAATCATGACATAATATGTCATAATTGATTTACCAAAGCATGATTTTTTTTATTATTTCTTATGTGGCAGAAATGGGTTTCATAAAAATGAAAACAGTCAACAAAATCAGTTTTTCAAGCTATAATTGCATAAATAATGCTAGGAGATTGTTAAAATATTTTTTTTATTTTTATATAATGATAATTTAAAGATGAAAACACAACTGCCAGTTGGTTTCAAGGAGTGAGTCATTGAGTTATTCACTCAACCAGTTTGTTCAAACCCGCTGATTCATTCAGGAACGATGTAAGCGACTCTTTACGAATGAATAATGAATCAGCGTTTCTGAACGAATCAATGTAGTAACGAAACATCGCTCAGAGATACACACCGCTTCTGTTGCACCTCTGGTTTATTTTGCCTACGAAAATAACTCCAAACAGACAATAGTGTGTAAAATAAACTCAAAATATGAAATTCTTTTTTGTATGAAATCGAAATCATATTTGCAGATGTTTTGTAAAAACAGCACTCTTGCGTGTGTGATATAGCTTATTATGGAAATAATTCCCCCACGGAAAAAAAAAAAGATTGCAACTTTTTATCTCACAATTTTGACTATTTATAGAGTTTATAACTTGCAATTGAGACTTTTTCTCTTGTGTAACTGACACGCACGTATATTTAAAGCTGTCCTGTAGCTCTAACAGTAGAGCGCTGAGGCTTGCAACGCTAAGGTCATGGGTTCCATTCCCAGGGAAAGCAAGAACTGGTAATAATGTAAATGTGCAGCTTGAAATGCAATGGATAAAAGCGTCTGCCAAATGCATGAATGAAGGCATATTATCTGTCAGGTCGTGGATCATAAGCAGTACGGCAGCAGAGCCGAGTTCGACGGCACCATAGACCGGGTCCTGGAGGAGTTCGGCGTGGAGCTGGTGTGTCTGGCGGGGTTCATGCGGATCCTCACGGGACCCTTCGTCAGAAAGTGGAGCGGTGAGTGTGTGGACATCAACACCAGGGGGCGCCACTAACAGTAGCTCGAACAGTAGAAACGCTAAGGTCATGGGTTCAAGTCCCAGGGAAACAAGAACTGATAATAATGCAAACGTGTAGCTTGAAATGCAACGCAAGTCGCTTTGGATAAAAGCATAAAAATGTCAAATTTAAATATGAAATCGGTGCAGATTTCACAGCAAAAACACTGAAGCAGCACAGATTCAGTTAAAGTAAACACAATAACTTTGAAATTGTTGGTAATATTTCTAGATGAACTTGCAGCTCAGGTTTTACTTGATTATCCAGACATCATTTATTAGAAAAATCATGAGTATCAAATCTTCAGGTTTTTGAGGAAAGTTTATTTGTTCATCTCTCAATCATCATTGTGTTGCATTGCATTATATGTTTTAAAACTACAGAGCTTTGATCATAAAACTCAGTATTTAAATATCATTTTACTAAGACATATTATTGGCAGATTCTGATATTTATATACATTTCATGCAAGTATCTGCTGTACTGTTTACACTAGTAATGCTTTTCTGCATATAAATATCAGCATCTGCACCAAATTGCAAATTTTTGCTCAGTTTGAGCCTCTGATACAGTGAGAATATGGAGGAAAAAACAGCTCAAGTTTATAAAGCCTGACATATCAAATATCATATGATACAAAACATAAGACACATGCAGAAAAATCTTTTTTTTTTTTTAAATGATTTGATTTAATGTTTTAGTGACTCAAACTAAAACATCCCAGAATCACTTCCTTTAATTACTTGAAATAAAATAAACGCTAAATAAAATTAAACTAATTTTTGTTTAGTAACTTGATGTACTAAAATAACAAAAATGTAAATAAAAAATTATTTGTACATTTTTTTTTTTAAAATTACTAAAATTAAAAGTAAAAATAGTTGTATTTTAATATTTTTCAATTAAAAACAACAATATTAAATGAAAAAAAAAATTGCTTAAAATAAAATGTTGACTTGAAATAAACACTATTTGGACATAAAATGAAAATGAGAATTTTATTGCTTGAAATAAAATAAAATTAAAATAATAAAACTATTTGTACTTTTAATTTTAGTAATTTTTAAAAAAATATGTCCAAATAATTTTTATTTACATTTGTGTTATTTTAGTACATCAAGTTACTAAATGAAAATATGTTTTTATATTTTATATCTGTTCATGTTTATTTTATTTCAAGCAATAAAATTCTCATTTTCATTTTATGTCCAAATAGTGTTTATTTCAAGTCAACATTTTATTTTAAGCAAATTTTTTTTCATTTAAGTAATATTGTTGTTTTAATTGAAAAATATTAAAATAATACAACTATTTGTAATTAAAAACAACAATATTACTTAAATGAAAAAAAAATCCATTTGAACTTAAATTAAAATAAAATGTTGACTTGAAATAAACACTATTTGGACATAAAATGAAAATGAGAATTTTATTGCTTTAAAATAAACATGAACAGATAATTTAGTAACTTGATGTAATAAAATAAAATTGAACTAAAGATTTAAAACAGATGTTTTTTAAATGAAACAAAAATAAAAATGAGTTTAAAAAGAGGAGTAGTATCTCGGTGAGCACAGGAGTAAGCGGGCCCGAGCGACGCGGTGCGTGTGTGGTGTTCCTCTCTAATGCAGCTGTTCCTCCGTGTCTCAGGGAAGATGCTGAACATCCACCCGTCGCTGCTGCCGAGCTTTAGGGGAGTGAACGCTCAGAAGCAGGCGCTCCAGGCCGGCGTGCGCCTCACCGGCTGCACCGTTCACTTCGTGGCCGTACGGTTCTCACAGCACTCTACAGTAACATTACGCAGGAGATATTCGGGAGTTTGTTATCTTGCAATCCCAAGAATTAATGCAGATTCAACCAGTCACATTAGTTGCAGCATCTTTATTTATTTATTTTATTCACATAATAACCCTGTAGTTTTGAGTTATATTTTATTTTCCCAATAATAACCCTGTAGTTTTGAGTTTTATTTTCCCAATAATAACCCTGTAGTTTTGAGTCTTATTTTCCCAATAATAACCCTGTAGTTTTGAGTTTTATTTTCCCAATAATAACCCTGTAGTTTTGAGTTTTATTTTATTTTTCACAATATTAACCCTGTAGTTTTGAGTTTTATTTTATTTTCCCAATAACCCTGTAGTTTTGAGTTTTATTTTCCCAATAATAACCCTGTAGTTTTGAGTTTTATTTTTCCCAATAATAACCCTGTAGTTTTGAGTTTTATTTTCCCAATAATAACCCTGTAGTTTTGAGTTTTATTTTATTTTTCACAATATTAACCCTGTAGTTTTGAGTTTTATTTTATTTTCCCAATAACCCTGTAGTTTTGAGTTTTATTTTCCCAATAATAACCCTGTAGTTTTGAGTTTTATTTTATTTTTCACAATATTAACCCTGTAGTTTTGAGTTTTATTTTATTTTCCCAATAACCCTGTAGTTTTGAGTTTTATTTTCCCAATAATAACCCTGTAGTTTTGAGTTTTATTTTTCCCAATAATAACCCTGTAGTTTTGAGTTTTATTTTCCCAATAATAACCCTGTAGTTTTGAGTTTTATTTTATTTTTCACAATATTAACCCTGTAGTTTTGAGTTTTATTTTATTTTCCCAATAACCCTGTAGTTTTGAGTTTTATTTTCCCAATAATAACCCTGTAGTTTTGAGTTTTATTTTTCACAATAATAACCCTGTAGTTTTGAGTCTTATTTTCCCAATAATAACCCTGTAGTTTTGAGTCTTATTTTCCCAATAATAACCCTGTAGTTTTGAGAGTTTTATTTTCCCAATAATAACCCTGTAGTTTTGAGAGTTTTATTTTCCCAATAATAACCCTGTAGTTTTGAGTTTTATTTTCCCAATAATAACCCTGTAGTTTTGAGTCTTATTTTCCCAATAATAACCCTGTAGTTTTGAGAGTTTTATTTTCCCAATAATAACCCTGTAGTTTTGAGAGTTTTATTTTCCCAATAATAACCCTGTAGTTTTGAGAGTTTTATTTTCCCAATAATAACCCTGTAGTTTTGAGAGTTTTATTTTATTTTTCACAATAACCCTGTAGTTTTGAGTTTTATTTTATTTTTCACAATATTAACCCTGTAGTTTTGAGTTTTATTTTCCCAATAATAACCCTGTAGTTTTGAGTTTTATTTTCCCAATAATAACCCTGTAGTTTTGAGTTTTATTTTATTTTTCACAATATTAACCCTGTAGTTTTGAGTTTTATTTTCCCAATAATAACCCTGTAGTTTTGAGTTTTATTTTCCCAATAATAACCCTGTAGTTTTGAGTTTTATTTTATTTTTCACAATATTAACCCTGTAGTTTTGAGTTTTATTTTATTTTCCCAATATTAACCCTGTAGTTTTGAGTTTTATTTTATTTTTCACAATAATAACCCTGTAGTTTTGAGTTTTATTTTATTTTCCCAATATTAACCCTGTAGTTTTGAGTTTTATTTTATTTTTCACAATAATAACCCTGTAGTTTTGAGTTTTATTTTATTTTCCCAATATTAACCCTGTAGTTTTGAGTTTTATTTTTCACAATAATAACCCTGTAGTTTTGAGTTTTATTTTATTTTTCACAATATTAACCCTGTAGTTTTGAGTTTTATTTTATTTTCCCAATATTAACCCTGTAGTTTTGAGTTTTATTTTATTTTTCACAATAATAACCCTGTAGTTTTGAGTTTTATTTTATTTTCCCAATATTAACCCTGTAGTTTTGAGTTTTATTTTCCCAATAATAACCCTGTAGTTTTGAGTTTTATTTTCCCAATAATAACCATGTAGTTTTGAGTTTTATTTTATTTTTCACAATATTAACCCTGTAGTTTTGAGTTTTATTTTATTTTCCCAATATTAACCCTGTAGTTTTGAGTTTTATTTTATTTTTCACAATAATAACCCTGTAGTTTTGAGTTTTATTTTATTTTCCCAATATTAACCCTGTAGTTTTGAGTTTTATTTTTCACAATAATAACCCTGTAGTTTTGAGTTTTATTTTATTTTCCCAATATTAACCCTGTAGTTTTGAGTTTTATTTTATTTTTCACAATATTAACCCTGTAGTTTTGAGTTTTATTTTCCCAATAATAACCCTGTAGTTTTGAGTTTTATTTTCCCAATATTAACCCTGTAGTTTTGAGTTTTATTTTATTTTTCACAATATTAACCCTGTAGTTGAGTTTTATTTTATTTTTCACAATAATAACCCTGTAGTTTTGAGTTTTATTTTATTTTCCCAATAATAACCCTGTAGTTTTGAGTTTTTTTATTTTTCACAATATTAACCCTGTAGTTTTGAGTTTTATTTTATTTTCCCAATATTAACCCTGTAGTTTTGAGTTTTATTTTATTTTTCACAATAATAACCCTGTAGTTTTGAGTTTTATTTTCCCAATAATAACCCTGTAGTTTTGAGTTTTATTTTATTTTTCACAATATTAACCCTGTAGTTTTGAGTTTTATTTTATTTTCCCAATATTAACCCTGTAGTTTTGAGTTTTATTTTATTTTTCACAATAATAACCCTGTAGTTTTGAGTTTTATTTTATTTTCCCAATATTAACCCTGTAGTTTTGAGTTTTATTTTATTTTTCACAATATTAACCCTGTAGTTTTGAGTTTTATTTTCCCAATAATAACCCTGTAGTTTTGAGTTTTATTTTCCCAATATTAACCCTGTAGTTTTGAGTTTTATTTTATTTTTCACAATATTAACCCTGTAGTTTTGAGTTTTATTTTATTTTTCACAATAATAACCCTGTAGTTTTGAGTTTTATTTTATTTTCCCAATAATAACCCTGTAGTTTTGAGTTTTATTTTATTTTCCCAATATTAACCCTGTAGTTTTGAGTTTTATTTTATTTTTCACAATAATAACCCTGTAGTTTTGAGTTTTATTTTATTTTCCCAATAATAACCCTGTAGTTTTGAGTTTTATTTTATTTTCCCAATATTAACCCTGTAGTTTTGAGTTTTATTTTATTTTCCCAATATTAACCCTGTAGTTTTGAGTTTTATTTTATTTTTCACAATAATAACCCTGTAGTTTTGAGTTTTTTTATTTTTCCCAATAATAACCCTGTAGTTTTGAGAGTTTTATTTTATTTTCCACAATATTAACCCTGTAGTTGTTAATTCCCTCTGACAGGAGGAAGTGGACGCTGGAGCGATCGTGGTTCAGGAGGCGGTTCCCATCCTGATGACTGACAGCGAAGACAGCCTATCAGAGCGCATCAGGGAGGCGGAGCATCGAGCCTTCCCAGCAGCCCTAGAGCTGGTGTCCAGCGGGGCCGTGAAGCTCCGCGACGACGGGAGGATCGTGTGGAACCACAGCCTTCAGGGATAAACACACACACACACACACACTCACACGCATGTTTCAGACTGTGATTCATTACACCAGTTTCATTACATTCCAGTGTTTTCTAGCGCATCTGCTTCTACTGTAGTCAAGTTATGAACAATATTAATCAGATTGACTGGTGAGAATTATGTCATGCACAAGATAAACTTTCTTCTCTGCATGTAACAGAACGAGATCAATATTTGCTCTTGGCATTAAACTTGCACTAACAAGTGTGATTGTGTGTTGTTACTTTGAAAATATTTATGACACTCTTTTATGAACATCAAACAAAATCATGGTATCATGTTGTATACTTTCCTAAGATCATAATTATGTGTAAACCACTTTTTTTTTTTTTTGATTTTTCAAAGGATTAGATTTAGTTTTAAAACATCACGTCCTTATTGCGTGATTTATACTCCGTTGTTGAACTGACGATATATCTATATACACGTTTTCCATTCCACACATGATGCTCTGAGAAACAAATCCTGTTTTGGTGCATACAGAAATAGATTCTCAGTGCTAATTATCTTTAAAGACAGACCAACTTCTGACTCAAGGTTTTTAATTAGTGTATTAATTGGTATTGACTTCTGTTCAGGCCATCAAGTCTATTCAATATTTTAAAGTCCGCTGATCACCAAAATGACATTTAAACATTTTCTCCTTAATTTTTTTCATGCCTTAAAATATCTTGAATGTAACTCGACACCCTTGCCTCATTTAGAATGCGCGGCTCTATGAATATGCAAATGAGCCCCGCCTCCACTCACTCACTCACTCAGAGATCCACTGGTTGACGAGCACACGTTGATCTGATTGGTTACAAGGTCGTTTGTGACGTCAGAAACACCAGCGATTTCAAAGCGTGTTTTTGAGACTGTCTTTGGTTCACTGCAGTTTTAAGCAGAAAATACTCGACTTATGAATTTACACATGCTGTGTGTTAAAGCATTAAAAACACCACAGACACAAACAACATTAAAAGCTGGATTTCTCCATAGGGGGACTTTAATGGTTATTTTAACATTTGCTGATAACATTTTAATGAGCAGGTCGACCTACGGATGAGGAAATGAAGACCGTTTCCATGTCTGGGTGAACGATGCCTTTCTTTAGCATTTAAGTATTTCAACTAACATTGAGCGATTCACAGACCTGGACATCACACACAAAATGAGTTTAACCAAAGTTTGTTTATTAAATATCGTGTAGATTTTCAGAAGTCGATCATTTAGACAACACCTCCTCCAGTTTGGGTTCTGAGGAAACAACAACAAATGTGTCATTAAACAAGCTAACAACTAGTTTAACACCAGACTAACTAAACCAGTGAACACTTCATTCATCCAGATCATCTGATGCATCTAACTAGTTCACACTGACTCAACCAGTATGGCTCTAAACTAATTATTTCATGATTACTATTATTACAACATGTAACATTTAATAAGGAGATTTAATCAAATGAAGTTTGGCAACACAATTGTATCTAATAATAAGATTTTTGAAGCAAGTATATGGTATATTTTTCCTGATCTCTGATCAATTTTGTCCACATTTAATGACATTCACATCATAAATAAAGGTTGTAGTTCAAATCTCTAACTGGTCTGATTAACCAATAAAACAAACCCTACGATTTATATCTTTTAGAGACACTTAATATTTAATAGTATTAGATGACACTTTGAATAAAACATTTGTAAATGCTTTGTATAGGCGTGTTTTCTACTGCATTTACACAGTTCTGACCAGCAGGGGTCACCAGTGTAGCGATTCAAACGATTCAGAAAGGAGAATCATTTTGGGATTGATTCAATTTCAAAAGCTTCGTTTGTCCCATCACTATTGCTCAATACTGTAATAATGTCACGTTAGGGATGGGCAAAGGAAGACAGACTTTCCTCTGATTGTTCCGGGAAAAGATTCAAAGCATCAAGAGTGTCGAAAACAGCGCCATCAAATCTATAGCAGCCATAAACCCGAGTGCGCATTGGGTCCCATATAATGGACTTCAATGGGGTACAAACGGTTCAAGGTCCAGGTGAGCGTTTCAGTGCAGCTTCAAAGGGCTTTAAACGACACCAGACGATGAATAAGGGTCTTATCTAGCGAAACCAGCGTCATTTCACAAATAAATAAAGAAGTTTAAGTTTTATAAGCACAAACGCTCGCCTTGCTCTGTTCTGTGATGCGCGTTCGTGACGTCACGTAATACGCAATTACGGTGAAAAGGTCACGCTTCTCCTCTGTGTATTCCGGTTCAGAAAGGTGTAAAACTGCATCTCATCTTCTCCTCTAAGCTCAAAATCGCCCGACATCGTTGTTTTACCTTTTAACTTCCTTTTTGTTTGTAAAAGGCGTTTGACTTTGTTTGCGCGTTGAACTTGTAAATACTGACTCTGTACTTCCGGCTACGTCAACCGTGACCTTTTCAGCGTAATTGCGTACATACGTCACGAACGCGCATCACAGAACAGAGCAAGGCGAGCGTTTGTGCTTATTAAACTTAAACTTTATTATTTATTTGTGAAATGACGCTGGTTTCGCTAGATAAGACCCTTATTCATCGTCTGGTGGCGTTTAAAGCCCTTTGAAGCTGCACTGAAACGCTCATCTGGACCTTGAACCGTTTGGACCCCATTGAAGTCCATTATATGGAGAAAAATCCTGGAATGTTTTCATCAAAAACCTTCATTTCTTTTCGACTGAAGAAAGAAAGACGGACATCTTGGATGACATGGAGGTGAGTACATTATCAGCAAAAAGTGAACTAATCCTTTAAGCTCAAATAAAAGCCTGACAACGCTGTAATCTTCAGTTTTCTGGTAATATAATTCACATATTAAAGTGTAGCAATAAATGAAATGTAACAATATTAATACTAATTATTAAAAAAATACCAAAAGAGTAGCTTGATGCAAGTAAATGGTGGTCTAATATTGTATGGTTTCTATGCTGTTTATAATATGACAGGATATATGATCATGTATGATTCGACTCGTGGGTTTTGTGTCGCGGTTTCACCGCTAGTTCACACAGAAGGCACTTTCCCGGGATCAAGGCGCTGTGTGAAACGGGCTTATGTCTCCTCAGGGTAAAGGTCAAGAGCTTCATCTATCACGGTTGCACA
This sequence comes from Meda fulgida, assembly GCA_030578275.1. Classification (NCBI taxonomy): domain Eukaryota; kingdom Metazoa; phylum Chordata; class Actinopteri; order Cypriniformes; family Leuciscidae; genus Meda; species Meda fulgida. The sequence goes on along the minus strand of CM060616.1, from coordinate 1,402,299 downwards.
TGTTTGTAGAGGTAGTTTCTGGATTCATATATAGGCTATAATCCGGGTGTTCACACAGCTTTTTTTTTTTTTTTTTTTAAATGTTCCCCAAAAGGAGGTACAACTATAAAAAAAAATAGTTCCTAATTCTTGAACACACCGAAACTCCCGCCAGTAGTTTGAGGAAATATGAAGAGGTTCCTCCGGTGCGAAAGCCCCTAGTGGTATTTTTTGGGGGATCTTATTTCAGTAGTTATTTTTAATTCACAGAATGCTTAAAAAAGTTTTTTTTTGCAATATGTCTGTGTGTGTGTCCTGTGCTGAATGAATGGACGCAGATTTGACGGGCTCACCGGGGAACTTGAACTGGGGGAACTGGTTCAGATCTCCTCCTCCGTACAGGCGCTGGAGTTTCGTCATCTCATCCGTCAGGTTCTTCTGATAGTCTGGACCCACATCAACAACACCGCCTGAGGACCTGACACACACACACACACACACACACACACACACACACAGAAATCTCACTGAATTACAATAACTAGAACCAAATATTATGGCATTAACAAATTCAGAAAAATGAAATCATATTTTGGGAGAAAACTCCAGCTCGATCACAACAGCAGCAAAATATGTAACAAACTACAAGAGTCAGCCAGTGGACAACTAAAGTCAGAAATATTATTATCTTGTCTGAATGTAGGTACAAATGTGTTTTTCTTTTTAATCGTAATTATTTTTCTTGTTATGTCTTGTTTATATAAATGTATTGTGTGTGTGTGTGTGTGTGTGTGTGAGTGTGAGTGAGTGTGTGTCAGTGAGTGTGTGTGTGTGTGTGTGTGTGTGTGTGAGTGAGTGGAGTGTGTGTGTGTGTGAGAGTGAGTGGAGTGTGTGTGTGTGTGTGTCAGTGAGTGTGTGTGTGTGTGTGTGTGAGTGAGTGGAGTGTGTGTGTGAGTGAGTGGAGTGTGTGTGTGAGTGAGTGGAGTGTGTGTGTGAGTGAGTGGAGTGTGTGTGTGTGTGTGTGTCAGTGAGTGAGTGAGTGATTCAGTGAGTGAGTGATTCAGTGAGTGAGTGTGTGTGAGTGGTTCGGTGAGTGAGTGATTCGGTGAGTGAGTGTGTCAGTGTCAGTGTGTGTGTGTGTGTGTGTGTGTGTGTGTGTGTCAGTGAGTGAGTGATTCGGTGAGTGAGAGTGTCAGTGAGTGAGTGTGTGTGTGAGATTCGGTGAGTGGAGTGTGTGTGTGTGTGTGTGAGTGAGTGGAGTGTGTGTGTGAGTGAGTGGAGTGTGTGTGTGTCAGTGAGTGGAGTGTGTGTGTGTCAGTGAGTGAGTGATTCAGTGAGTGAGTGTGTCTGTCAGTGAGTGAGTGTGTGTGTGTGTCAGTGAGTGAGTGAGAGTGTCAGTGAGTGAGTGTGTGTGAGATTCGGTGAGTGAGTGTGTGTCAGTGAGTTGAGTGTGTGTGTGTGTGTGTGTGTGTGTCAGTGAGTGAGTGATTCGGTGAGTGAGTGTGTGTGGTGTGTGTCAGTGAGTGAGTGATTCGGTTAGTGAGTGTGTCAGTGAGTGAGTGTGTGTGTGTGTGAGATTCGGTGAGTGAGTGTGTGTGTGTGTGTGTGTGTGTCAGTGAGTGAGTGTGAGTGAGTGTGTAAGTGTGTGTCAGTGATTGAGTGTGTGTGAGATTCGGTGAGTGAGTGTGTGTGTGTGTCAGTGAGTGAGTGACTCGGTGAGTGAGTGTGTCAGTGATTGAGTGGAGTGTGTGAGTGAGTGACAGAGAGTGGAGTGTGTGCGTGTGAGTGAGTGTGTGCGTGTGAGTGAGTGTGTGCGTGTGAGAGTGATTTGGTGAGTGAGTGTGTGTGTGTGAGTGATTTGGTGAGTGTGTGTGTGTGCGTGTCAGTGAGTGGAGTGTGTGCGTGTCAGTGAGTGGAGTGTGTGCGTGTCAGTGAGTGGAGTGTGCGTGTGAGTGAGTGTGTGCGTGTGAGTGAGTGTGTGTGAGAGTGATTTGGTGAGTGAGTGTGTGTGAGAGTGATTTGGTGAGTGAGTGTGTGTGTGTGAGTGATTTGGTGAGTGTGTGTGTGTGTGTGTGTGTCAGTGAGTGGAGTGTGTGCGTGTCAGTGAGTGGAGTGTGTGCGTGTCAGTGAGTGGAGTGTGTGCGTGTCAGTGAGTGGAGTGTGTGCGTGTCAGTGAGTGGAGTGTGTGCGTGTCAGTGAGTGGAGTGTGTGCGTGTGAGTGAGTGAGTGCGTGTGAGTGAGTGTGTGCGTGTGAGTGAGTGAGCGTGTGAGTGAGTGAGCGTGTGAGTGAGTGAGCGTGTGAGTGAGTGAGCGTGTGAGTGACTGAGCGTGTGAGTGAGTGAGTGCGTGTGAGTGAGTGCGTGTGAGTGAGTGTGTGCGTGTGAGTGAGTGTGTGCGTGTGAGTGAGTGAGTGCGTGTGAGTGAGTGCGTGTGAGTGAGTGAGTGCGTGTGAGTGAGTGAGTGCGTGTGAGTGAGTGCGTGTGAGTGAGTGAGTGATTCGGTGAGTGAGTGAGTGTGTGAGTGATTAGGTGAGTGTGTATGTATGTGTATGTGTGTGTGTGAGTGAGTGAGTGATTCGGTGAGTGTGTATGTGTGTGTGTCAGTGAGTGGAGTGTGTGTGTGTGTTTATGTGTGTGTGTGTGAGTGAGTGTGTGTCAGTGAGTGAGTGATTCGGTGAGTGTGTGTGTGTGTCAGTGAGTGGAGTGTGTGTGTGTGTGTGTGAGTGAGTGTGTGTCAGTGAGTGAGTGATTCGGTGAGTGTGTATGTGTGTGTGTGTGTGTGTGTGTCAGTGAGTGGAGTGTGTGTATGTGTGTGTGTCAGTGAGTGGAGTGTGTGTGTGTGTGTGTGTGTGTGTGTGTGTGTGTGTGTGTGTCAGCTGCATCAACACACTTGCTCTTGGAGTTGTACTCGCGGATCTTGTCCAGGAAAATCTTCTGCACGGGATCCAGGTCTCTGGCTTTGTTGAAGAGCACAGCGGAGAGGCCGATGTTCCTGCGCAGCGACACACTCACGACCGAACGCAGCAGAGACGACAGCCGGAAGAGCCGATGAAGAGCCATGACGCTGCCGGAGGGACAGACACACACACAGAATCACTGACAGAAGCACACACACCATCCATCACCACAAATACTCAGTTTTTTGGGCGGTTTTAAGTTATAAAAATGGATATTTGTCTTGGCCAGGATATTTTTAAATATAACTCCGAGTTTGTTTGTCTGAAAGAAGAAAGTCATATACACCGGATTATATAATGACAAAAAATACTTTTCATTCATTCTTAAGAATATTAACATAAATTACATATCCTAAATAAATAAACCATTGTTAAAGTGCGATTACGACATATTTGAAAATCCTTACAAACTTTGTGTGGAATCCCATTTCAGCAACTTTAGACATAAAAATCATGCTTTTGATCTATCTTAATTATGACATAAGTCAAATTTGAGATAAAGACGACATTATTGCATACTAAGTTATAATCATGACTTATGATGCCATAATTTCAGATTTTTGTGTCATAAACATGATTTACAAAAGCCTTGTTTTTTTTTATTCTATACATTTGTGCTAATTTCACATATCATTATTTACACGACACTACAAGGTTAAATCATGTTAAATAATCAGGGAGTTTTGACTAATCTCTCTCGCTGATGTTTAATTAACGCCTGATTATCATATTAATTAATATCTTGAGTTTTTAAACGTTCATTAACACCAATGACTCGTTTGATAGCATTGACCTCACGCGCAGTAAAGCGCTACTGTTGTTTAAAACACATACAAGAGTTTATAAGCATTGCGATTATATTCTCATTTTCATTCGAAACAAACAAGATAAAAAAATAATACCACGTCTAACCTTGTGTTTGACACCCGAGGCACCGAAGAACAGATGACGCTGAGTGCTTCCGGGTCACCGCGCGTGCTGATGGGTATGACGTCACTCGTCACATTTACTGCCGGTGTGATGACGAATCGGGTCCTCCCTCGAAATCAATTGGGTCTCCATCAACTTTGACCTCGAGTAACGATATTACCTTAAAATAGGCTATATAATATATAATTTTCGGTTTTGTGAAATAGCAAGGCCTTTTTTTAATTGAGTGTGTGTGTGTGTGTGTGTGTGTGTGAGTGAGTGGAGTGTGTGTGTGTGTGTGTGTGTGTGTAAATGGTACTTCGGTCATTATATGGATATATATATACTGTCTCCCTCTGCTGTCCAAATATCATAATTCCTCGTTTTTTTTTTTTTTTACATTATTATTAAATATATTTAATGTGATATTATACAATATATATATATTTTTTTTTTATATTATATCAGTTTCTGTGCTGAATGTACAAAAATGATGTGAAAATGATTAAGCCGTTATATATGGCGGCAATATGGCAATTAATAACAGAAATGTAATCAATCATTCTAATAAAAAAATCATTAATGATTCTGTTCATGTGAAGACTAAATACTGACTTTAAATTGATAAAAATACAAAGGGTGCATATTTGTATAAAACATGACATGCCACTACTAGAATATACTGTAGAAAGTGATGGTGAAAAATAAACCATTAAGCACATTGAAATACAATGAATATGTAAATATGACTAATAACAACAGGCATGTAATACCTGTGGTAATAAATATGCTAAAATAAAATCATAACCTGAGTACTCTGTTCATGTGAACACAAATTTCTAGTTGATTTTTTATATTAATTTATAGCACACACACACACATATATATATACACACAAATCTAATTCCATATGCTACTATCCGTTTATTAATTTTTCCACATCTATTTAAACTACTGCACACTGAAAATTTTAAATGTCATCGAAACTCATATTACAATCCTGTCCATACAGTTTGATCTATTATTACAAAAACGCCACGACAGAGTCTGTATGTACATTCAAAACTTTATTTATGGAATACAGTGTAGAAAGCGCAGCTGTTTTCCAGTCAAAGCAAATGATACAGAAGAACGTCACAGGAAGAACCTCATCATCATCATCATCATCATCATCTGTAGATCATTCAGCATCTCTGAACCACAGCAACCCACACTGATAATAACCCATGATGCACCACTGATCTGAGAACAGCAGCGCGAACAACGCGTGACGTCATCACTGAGACGAGTCTGTAAACGATTGATTATGACATTCATCAGAAAGGTTGATTTTATGGATTATGCAACTTTGATCAACTGTAAATGCTGGATGCCACATAATAATATCAACCATCACTTTATACTGGTAATGTGATAATAACCAGCCATACATTCGGTCACGAGACGCTTTCTACAACAAGAGGTGAGTGACGTAGGCCTACAGATGCATCAGAACACATGAGAATCTGCAACAAATCATATTTCACCCCGAAATCAAAAGATGCAATACAATTTTGTACGATGCCTATTCATATTTTTTGCATTGTCACATTATTTTCATGTCAACTAAGCACAAATTCTCATTGCAATGCAGGACATGACCCAATAAATTCGCATTAAATCAATTCAGTTCTGCGCAGATATTACCATAAATACTATTTAAAGAGGCTGTATGTACAGAACGACTCTTCCGGCATTATCCTGAACATAAGCTGTTATTTCATGTGCTATTAAATGGAAGAGAGGCTCTCGGGAACGTAACCGTCACATCCTTTGATTTTCCCGGGAAAAACGTCCCGACTCCTCCACATAAACTTCAGTCACAGGCACAACCTAGGGAACCGGGGAAGGCCTTGTTTTTTAAGTTTCGTAACAAAAGGTTCACACATTAGCAATACAAAAGCGATAAGTACATTCAAATTCGTACATATAGCCCCTTTAAATATATTTTGTTGCATGTACTTATCGCTTTTGTATTGCTAATGTGTGAACCTTTTGTTACGAAACTTAAAAAACAAGGCCTTCCCCGATTCCCTGGGTTGTGCCTGTGACTGTTGTTCACGTGGAGGACTCGGGACGTTTTTCCCGGGAAAATCAAAGGATGTGACGTTACGTTCCTGAGAACGTTTTGGGGTGAAATTAATTAAAAAGTTGCAATGCAAAACAATTTTCTTTTGATTTTGCAGTGAGATGAATGTGTTTCTCTCTCAGTAGCTCCAGTGCAGCTTTAGATAGAGAGAGCGAGATAGAGAGAGGGAGAGCGAGAGAGAGAGATAGATAGAGAGAGGGAGAGCGAGAGAGAGATAGATAGAGAGAGAGAGATTTCTACATCTGTGGATACAGTGAACCGAGAACACAAACCCGACTGGATACAAACATACATAAAACGCCCCGAAAACCCACCCGCCCCCAAACACCCGCTTAAAAAACACACACAACCACGAGTCCAATGGAAAATCTAAATTAAATAGCCGTTTATAAAGGAGGAGTAAATAAATCTCTGAAATGCATAGGACGAAAACATTAAAGACAGTAAATGTACATCAACAGCCACCGCTGGATCTCAGCCTGATAAAAAAATATTCAAATAAAAGCATGGATCCGATTAATCGAGCTTAAGTTGTATCAAAGCAGAAGCCAATAGAGTTCTTGTGTGCAACTCAAATCACAAGTTACTGTTTAACCTTGCTACAATATCTCTACATGAGAAAAGACCAAGATCCAAATAGCAGATTTTCTTCATTTTTCTATCATGCACTACATAGTTACAACTAGTTTTTTTTTTTTTGCATTACTTTAATATTGACACAAAAAAAACTTTTTTTTTTTTTGGCAAATATCTTTTTTTTTTTTTCTTGAAAAACAAACCAGGAACAAATCAAACAATTTCAAGATCTCATTCAGAAGAACATCAATTTAAAGGGATAGTTCACCCAAAAATGTAAATTCTGTCAGTATTTACTCGCCCTCATGTTGTTCAACCTCAAGCTACGCCACACGCAGGCTCACTATTGGCCGACGCTGGTCATGTGTGTGATGCGTGTGACGTACAACAACAGAAGCTTACGCTGTTACACTAGTTTAACGGACTCAGAAGGAAATGAATAGATCCAGCTCTCAGATTTCAACACGAGGGCGAGTAAATACTGACAGAGTTTACATTTTTGGGTGAACTATCCCTTTAAGCACTAGATTTGTAGGTGATCACCAAACACAGCGCAGCTGCAGTCAGTGTGTGTGAGGAGATGAAGTGATGAGGAGGAGGGAGACGGGATGAAGTCTCGGACGTCCATCCCTCAGATATCCCAGTGTTTCACTCGTTTAGTAGTGAGGGAGAGCAGACGCTGCAGTGGACAACACTATATCGTGCATTCAAATTAAAAACTGATCTGATCGTGTTCGTGTTCATTCAGCCATGGTTGAAAAATCTGGAGTTAATTCAAATTTGAACTCTGCAATATGATTTGTGGTTTGAATATGAACTGAATTTTAATGGTGCATTCGATTTAATTTGTGATTTGAATTGTGGATTCAATTTGATTTAAACTAAATTAGAATTATGCGTTCAATTTGATTTGCAATTAATTTGAGTTACATGTTCAATTTGAAGTGAACTGAATTAGAATTATTGATTTTAAATTAATTAGAAAGTTTTCCTTAAATTTGATTTGCAATTTGAATTGGAACTGAATTTGAATTATGCACTCAATCTGATTTGAAATGAATTTGAATTAGGATTTGTGATCTGAATTCCAATTGAATCTGAATTATGCATTCAATTTGATTTGTGATTTGATTTGTGTTCAATCTGATTTGGAATGAATTTGAATTATGATGTGTGATCTCAATTCCAGTTGAATCTGAATTATGCATTCAATTTGATTTGTGTTTTGAATTAAAATAATGTGCTCAATTTGAATTCTCGAATTATGCTTCTGTTTTTTTTGTTTTTTTTTAATGAATTTGAATTATGCTTTCAGTTGGATTTGTGATTTGAATTGTGCATTCAATTTGAAATGGAATCTTCAAAACCTGAAACTGACGCCAACCGCATTAATCTGGTCATGTGACTGTCGGTCCAGCCAATGGGAGGTGTTCTCTGACTGCCAGTCACGGGAACTGGCCAATAGCAGACGAGATGTTTGCGTCAGGTGGCCTCTGCAGCGTCTGGAGATGAGGAGGGTTCGGGTGGGGGTAAGTTATGCCATCAGTTGTGGATCTGCTCGAAGAACTTGTAGGTGGGGTTTTCATAGCCGTTCTGCTGCATCTTAGACAGGTGACGTTCCTCCGGGGTCACGGCGGCGTCCACCTGTCAATCAAATCCATACGCATTAGTTACACAGCTGCTCACATCTACAGTTGACCTATCGGGTAAGCCCCGCCCCTCGAACGCAGACGAGCCAATGGCAGTTGAGTATCAGTTGTCCGGGGAACTCGGACATCTTTAGGTTTCAGCGCCATAGAGAAGATCTGAAGCTCTCATCACTTTGATGGCGTTTATGCAACAAACATGGTGAAACGCTGTGCCTGGGGAACTTGTAACACTGATTCACACCTTGCATGTGACAAGATGTACAGCAAACAAGCTAAAAAAAACAGAAATAGATTTTAAAAGCAGTCGACCCCCAAAAAAAACGAGCGTTTAAGGAGGCAAAAGTGGATACATGTAACAAATATAATATATAAAACTGACGACGTATAAAAATGAGTACAAATGTTTACTGCACACGGGTGTATTTTTAGTGTCAGAATCCCACAATTTACTCATTCGTTCCAGCCTGAATCCACTTTTGTCTCCTTAAACGCTTGTTTTTTGGGGGCTGACAGCTTATAAAAACGTATTTCTGTTTTTTTTAGCTTGTTTGCTGTACATATTGTCACATATCAAAGCAAAGTCTAAAAGCTGCTAGCGGCTTCCTGCTAGCTTCACACAATCAGGGTACCCCCAGGATCCTCCAACTTAAATTCAAGGCTTTTTAAGACCTTTTTAATACCATTTCAAATGAAATTCAATGCCAACTTCGTACCCATTCCGACAGAAGTATGAGGGGAAAATGTCAAATCTGTATACATTTTAAACCCTAGAAAATAATTATGTACAAGGAGGTTACTTGAATTAAATATATATTGAATTATATATCAGTCATATTTAATACATACGCAACAGCATTGTAGCGCGCACGTGTGTGTAGGCCAGTGTTAATTTTGGCAGCCATTTTTGATTTAGTCTTAGTCTTCAGACGAAAATGCTTATTGGTCTTAATCACATTTGAGTCATCCTGTTTTTTATAGTTGTAGCTGACGAAAAGTCTTAGCATTTTTTGTCAACTTTTAGTCAAACTGCAATTACTTTACTTTTGGTAAAAACTAAATAAGACCTTTGTAACGAAATCCAAGACTTTGTATACTAAATTCAAGGCTTTCAAGGCCTTAATTTGAGATGCTCAAATTCAAGACTTTTTCAAGGCTTTTAAGACCCGCGGGTACCCTGACAATACAAAGTCAATGGAGACGTTTGGACCCCCGGTGTGGGCGTGGCCTAAATGCGCTCTGTCTGTTACAGCTCGTCTGATTGGCCCTGAACTCACTGACCTCAATGATCCCGTGGTGGATGGACGTGTACTGCTTCTTCCTCAGCATCACCAGGGTGATGACGATGATGGTTGCTATGACAACGCCTCCAACCATCAGGCCAATAATAGCTCCCTTATTGGAGCTCACGTCCTCTGCAAAGAAGACCTGAGCAGAAGACGAGATTACAGGCACTGTCGGCAGGGTTTCTGCACATTTCATGAAGGTAAATTCAAGACTTAATTTAAGACCAAGTAACAGAAATTTAAGAAATAAATTGAAGGGAACTCAATGTTGTCTAAATGTAAATGTTTATGGAGAAACACTTCAGAGTTTGAAAATACATCTTCCAATAGATATCTGTTACTTCATTTCATTCACAAAAGAAGCAGCTTGAATAGTTTTGCTCAAAACGTCTACAATATCTTTTACTGTACCTTCTGATCAACAACAAAAAACAATCCTAAAGATTCCTAAACCACGATACATTTACTTCAGATGTAAAATGACATGAAATATGACGTTTTGTTTTCGGTGAAATTAATCAAAATTAAGTTCATGACTAATGCAAGAACAAATGGCTCATTCAACACATGGACAGATATTTGTTCACTTAATTTTACATTTCCATCTCAAGTAAATGTATCTTGATTTCAACTCGTTTAGATATTTGTATTGGAAAGCATGCGTGCAACATTTAATGCCATGACTTTAAGACTTTCCCCTCTGATTTAAGGCCTGAATTTGTGGAAGTGTGAGAGTGCAACACATCCAGCATGAGGCTTGTGTAATAGAGATCGTTAGCTAAATACTCTCATGTGAGCGTGTGGGTACCAGTTTCTGGTGGTAAACTTCGCTGTGCCTCTCTTCGGCTTCCATCCGCAGCTCGGGAACATCGTCCGGCTTCAGGCTAGACACTGAACAACGACCAGAGACGGAAGTTAAACCGCACATAATGCACTCGAGTGAGTGGCGTGTTGCATAAAAGTGTCATTTTGAACCCTTTAAGGCCCGGTCACACCAAGGACTTACAAATCACTGCGAAAGAACAGATTGAGTTCAGGACAATGCCCAAGTATGGCTCAGTTTAAAAAGCATTGTAAAAATATGATATTTGCAAGGCATAGAGAGGAGGAAGGTTATTAGTTAGGTGATAGTTTATTTATATCTTTTCTTTTTTTCTTTTATTATTATTTGTCTTATGTAATTTTTTATTGAAGATGTATATAAACATAGGTAAATATGTATGTTGGTTTTGTTTTTTTGGTGTGTAGAAACACAGATCAAAATGTTCGGTCAACCGGTTAATTAGCAAATTAATTATTAAAAAGTAGTGGAGATGGGGTAGGATTGAATAAGCTTATGCTTCTTCCTACTCCTTTTTGGACATGTATAAGTTAAAATTGTTTTTGTTATTAATTGTTAGTATGATTGTTTGCTTGTTTTTTTTCTCTACATGTTCGAAATAGAGCTTTTCATTCATTAGAGTCTATAGCACAACTATAACGATAATGACAGGAACGAAATCTCTGGGATTTTTTCCAGCTGATGAACGATAAAAATTCAATTTGAGGTTGAACGGATGTTATGATTTGAAAATAATTCGAAAGTTTGTCTTCTATTTGATTTGTAATTTGAATTAGAACAGCCAATCAGAATCTTGCTTTAAGAGCTCCGGCGTTTAAAGCGGCAGACGTCATAAATGCAGTGCTCGTATAATAAACACACGATAGCGTGCGCGGGTGTGGACGCTAATATAGTTATCGGTCTTGGTATGGGCCTTTACGAATGTTTTATTCTGACACGTTTCAGATAGTGTTCATTATTTCAGGATTTTTTTTTATTATTCAGTATTAGTCTGTGTCAAATGTACTATTTATTCAACCTTGTCCTGTTTGTTCAGTTTTAGTCGACTAAATGTGTTGATTTTAACTCAATGAAGTCACATTTTCATCATTCTGCATAATGGTTAATTATTTTGTTCATAATTATAATCGACTGAATGAAACAGTTCAACATTAGAGCTCATTGTGTAGCACTTTGTTTGACAAAAAAAAGCTGTTTAATTTAATATGGTTAAAAGATAAAAATGTATGTTGTGTCTTCATTTGATTGCCAGAAAAATTGAAATACACAACAGATTTTCTGGGGGGGGGGGTGGGGGGGGGGGGTGGGAGTTCATAGCCTATATATATATATATATATATATTTTTTTTTTTTTAAGAAATTGTTTTTATGAATTCAATTAATTAGACATGCTTTTGTATTATTAAAATTAAACCAGAAAAGTTTAATCCAGAAAATTTAACACAGAAAAAAATAAAATGGGTAAAAATAAAAAGGAAATTGAGAAGAAAAAAAAACTATTTCATAGGGCTCTAAACATGTAATTTAACAAAATTAACTTTTAATAATAGTAATAAATGTTATTTGTAATGCGCTTTTCTCAAACTCAAAGCGCTACAAGTTCAGAACAAAATATCAACTCAAATAAGGAAGAAAAACAATACATATCAAATTACACCGTAATAAATATTTTAATTAATTGTTGTTAAATTGTATAAGTTTCATGATTTCAATTAATTAAACATGCTTTTTGATAATTAAAATTTTATTTTAAGGATTTTAAATGGCCCTAAAATAGGCTTATTATTTCATAGATGGGATTCAGAGTTTGTGGAACCAGAATATTGTCTTAAACATAAACTGAATCAGGCAATCAGATTACAGCATTTACATGACTCAATACTCATGGAAATATTGCCATATTCAGATTAATATTCCGCTATCAGTGTTTGTGCTCATGTTTGTGTTTTATAATGTGACAAAATGTGCAGTGAATGTC
>CM060616.1:1357500-1385000 GCA_030578275.1 Meda fulgida | reverse complement strand
CGAGTGAAAGAGTGAGTGTGAGAGCGAGAAAGAGAGAGAGAAAGAGAGAGAGAAAGAGTGAGTGAAAGAGTGAGTGTGAGAGCGAGAGCGAGAGAGAGAGCAGGAGAGAGAGAGAGAGAGCGAGAGCGCGAGTGAAAGAGTGAGTGTGAGAGCGAGAAAGAGAGAGAGAAAGAGAGAGTGAAAGAGTGAGTGTGAGAGCGAGAAAGAGAGAGTGAAAGAGTGAGTGTGAGAGCGAGAGCGAGAGAGAGAGAGGAGAGAAAAAGAGGGAGAGAGAAAGAGAGAGCGAGCGAGAGCGAGAGAAGGAGAGAAAGAGTGAGAGAGAGAGAAAGAGAGAGAAAGAAAGAAAGAGAGCGAGAGGAGAGAGCGAGAGAAAGAAAGAGAGAAAGAAAGAGAAAGAGAGCAAGAGAGAGCGAGAGAGCAGGAGAGCGAGAGAAGGAGAGAGAGAGCGAGAGAAGGAGAGAGAGAGAGAGCGCAGTAGAGAGAGAGAGAGCAGGAGAGAGAGAGAGAGCAGGAGAGCGAGAGCGAGAGAAGGAGAGAGAGAGAGCGAGAGAAGGAGAGAGAGCGCAGGAGAGAGAGAGCGAGAGAAGGAGAGAGAGAGAGAGAAGGAGAGAGAGAGAGCGAGAGAAGGAGAGAGAGAGAGAGGAGAGAGAGAGAGAGAGCGAGAGAAGGAGAGAGAGAGAGCGAGAGAAGGAGAGAGAGAGAGCGAGAGAAGGAGAGAGCGAGAGAAGGAGAGAGCGAGAGAAGGAGAGAGCGAGAGAAGGAGAGAGCGAGAGAAGGAGAGAGAGAGAGAAGGAGAGAGCGAGAGAAGGAGAGAGAGAGAGAAGGAGAGAGAGAGAGAGAGAAGGAGAGAGAGAGAGAGAAGGAGAGAGAGAGCGAGAGAGAGAGCGAGAGAAGGAGAGCGCAGGAGAGAGAGAGAGAGAGCGAGAGAGAGAGGATGATGATGATTGATGATGATACGACAGCATTACAGAGGAAACTACAAGCTGATCAGAGCTTTAATTACAGACACACTTAATGACAGACGAGCTGCTGCCGAACGAAGCCAGAGAGCGAACGAGCAGATGGAGCAGTGACGCAGGAGACACGGACACACACCAGAGGGCGAGCGACACGGGAGATCAGACCCAATCCCACAGCGGACTCGACCATCATATGCAAATATAGTCAATCACCACATGTGACCCTGGATCAGTCACGTCACACGCTATATTGGTGGCAATAGCCAACAATACATTATATGGGTCAAAATTATAGATTATATGCCAAACATCATTAGGGTATTAAGTAGAGATCATGTTTCATTTCCTACCGTAAATATATAAAATATTTATTTTTGTGCAGCAAATTGCGAACATGTGCACAACTTTAAAGGCGATTTTCCCAATGTTTTGATTTTTTTTGCACCCTCATATTCCAGATTTGCAATAGTTGCATCTCAGCAAAATATGATCCTATCCTAACAAAACAAACATCAATGGAAAGCTCATTTATTGATGATGTATAAATCAATTTCCAAAAATTGAGCCATGTGACTGGTTTTATGGTCCAGGGTCACATATGGTTTGTCATCATCTCTTTCCTGAACAACATCACAAACTCACCGACTTGGTCCTGGATATCCTCGGCGACTCCCGGCACCTTGTACAGGAGCCCGAGAGACTGGTTCATCCGCTCCTCGATCACACGCAGATGGGTCAGCACCTGAGGTCAGAGGTCACTGAGCTTTTAATCCGCTTCAATCCTAAAATCCAGCTTACGCACGGCTGGCTCATCTTCAAGATAATCATCTACAATCAGCTGGGGCTGTTGGAACGAATTACGAAATTCGTATAATAAAAAAATCAATACTATTCGAATGCTGAAGTTACTATTCGAATATTGCATTTTAATGTATATTTTTATTTTTTTTACGCAATCTTGCCTTTCTCGCCACTTTGGCTCACACGCATGTGAAAATGAAAAGCATTTGTTTCGTCCGATGAACAATAAAGTTTTTAAATCGTAACACAATTGTGCATGTTATCCACGCTGTATCATCATAACAATACTGTCAAAAATGGTAAATGTTTAACGACGTAAAAAGCGCCCCTATAAAGCGCCTGTGAAGAGAAAAACGCAAATATCTCGGCGAAAACGGATTGAAAAGAACGATGTACGTTTCAGAATTGTTGGTGGTGTTTTCACGGAGATATGAGCCGAAACCCATCGGAAGCGCTTCAACCATATTCAGCACGAATACAATGTTAATAGTAATGTCCCTCTAGTGGACAGAACGTGTAACAACAACCACATGCTAAAGTAGCATTGGCGGTCCATAAGCCTGTGTAATGTCGTAAATATTAATAATAGGATTAATTTGAGCATTTAATATTCGAATATTAAATAAAATACGGAATGGAATTCGAATAGTATTATAGAGGAAGATTGACAGCCCTACAATCAGCAAAGCCTAGTAAACTATCTGCACTGCAAAACATGCTTTTCTTACTTAGTATTTTTGTCTTGTTTCCAGTCCAAATATCTAAACATTCTTAAATCAAGATGCAGTTACTAGAGGAGTAAAATTACAAAAGATATTATGCCGTTTTCCGGGGGAAAATTAAGTGAGTTGATGCTTAAAAAAAGGAAAATAATCTGCCAATGGGGAAAGAAAAATCATGTTAATTCAAACATCATAATCTTTTTTCTGTTTGAATTAACATGATTTTTTTTACCCCATTGGCAGATAATTTTGCTTGTTTTAATATATTTCCCCAGAAAACAAGACTTAATATCTTATGTCATTTTACTACTTTAGGAAATGCATCTTGATTTAAGAAATGTTTGATATTTGGACTGGAAACGAGACAAAAATACTGATTTGAAACGCTCTATTTCAGTCAGTAAACTCAATTCATTCCAATAGAGTGTGACGAATAGTTTAGAAGTTTATAATATAATGGTGTGGTAAACCAGCTTTGGTTTAAATTCAATTATTAAATTCAATTAAAGCGGTGTGAAGAATAGATATTAACAATTGTGTTTTGATTAACATTAACAAAGATTGATAAATAAATGTAACATTTATCATTGTTAGTTAATGCAGTAACTATTGGACCCAGGGTTATTATCGTTAACTAAAACTAATACAAACATTTCTGTTAACTGAAATAAAGCTGAAATGAAAAAAATTGAACTAAATGAAAATGAGAAGCACAAAAATTATTAACTGGAAATAAATAAAATAAAATTGAAATAACAATAAATTAAACCTAAATTAAAAAAATAATAAAATGACAAAAGCACTTAACGAAACTACTATATCAAAACTAAAAAAAATATAAAAATAAAAGCGAATTCAAAATATTAATAATACTAAAATAAAAAATCAACCATGATGGGAGCTTGTAAAGTGTTAACTTCACATTTATACGTCAAGCGCAATAGTTGATATTGATATGGGGATTTTTTTAAATCATTTACATAAAACATACTGTGAAAGCACAAGAACGCTGACAGGCAATACTGTGGTTGTTATCAGGGATGTGCTCGTACCTGCGGCCGGATCTGCGCGGCTTTCTTCGGGTCGACCATGCGCACGTGTTCGAAGTGTTTGAGTGTGTGTTGTCGGTCTTTCTGCTCGGCGCGCACGTACTTCTTCAACAGACTGAACACATGCCGAGGCTGCAGGACACACAACCGCATCAGCAAACACTCACATTCACAACACCAGATCTCACTTTTGATATTTTTCATCAGAAAACTCACATCCAGAACTCATATGATTTGTATTTCTATATGCTCCGTCCCAATTCTCCTATTTATACTACACCCTAAAAGCATGCACTCTTTTCATGAAGATACTTTTGAGTAGGCAAGCTTTTGGAACAAACTACTTTATATCTGTGCATCATGTGAGGTGTGTGTATCGGTGCATCATGTGAGGCGGGTGTATCAGTGCATCATGTGAGGCGTGTGTATCGGTGCATCATGTGAGGCGTGTGTATCGGTGCATCATGTGAGGCGTGTGTATCGGTGCATCATGTGAGGCGTGTGTATCGGTGCATCATGTGAGGCGGGTGTATCAGTGCATCATGTGAGGCGTGTGTATCGGTGCATCATGTGAGGCGTGTGTATCGGTGCATCATGTGAGGCGTGTGTATCGGTGCATCATGTGAGGCGTGTGTATCGGTGCATCATGTGAGGCGTGTGTATCAGTGCATCATGTGAGGTGTGTGTATCGGTGCATCATGTGAGGCGGGTGTATCAGTGCATCATGTGAGGCGTGTGTATCGGTGCATCATGTGAGGCGTGTGTATCAGTGCATCATGTGAGGCGTGTGTATCAGTGCATCATGTGAGGCGTGTGTATCGGTGCATCATGTGAGGCGGGTGTATCAGTGCATCATGTGAGGCGTGTGTATCGGTGCATCATGTGAGGCGTGTGTATCGGTGCATCATGTGAGGCGTGTGTTAGAGCACACGCGTGTATCAGTGCATCATGTGAGGTGTGTGTATCGGTGCATCATGTGAGGCGTGTGTATCGGTGCATCATGTGAGGCGTGTGTATCGGTGCATCATGTGAGGCGTGTGTATCGGTGCATCATGTGAGGCGTGTGTATCGGTGCATCATGTGAGGCGTGTGTATCGGTGCATCATGTGAGGCGTGTGTATCAGTGCATCATGTGAGGCGTGTGTATCGGTGCATCATGTGAGGCGTGTGTATCGGTGCATCATGTGAGGCGTGTGTTAGAGCACACGCGTGTATCAGTGCATCATGTGAGGTGTGTGTTAGAGCACACGCGTGTATCAGTGCATCATGTGAGGTGTGTGTATCAGTGCATCATGTGAGGTGTGTGTTAGAGCACACGCGTGTATCAGTGCATCATGTGAGGTGTGTGTTAGAGCACACGGGTGTATCAGTGCATCATGTGAGGTGTGTGTATCAGTGCATCATGTGAGGTGTGTGTATCAGTGCATCATGTGAGGTGTGTGTAAGAGCACACGTGTGTATCAGTGCATCATGTGAGGTGTGTGTTAGAGCACACGCGTGTATCAGTGCATCATGTGAGGCGTGTGTATCAGTGCATCATGTGAGGCGTGTGTATCAGTGCATCATGTGAGGTGTGTGTATCAGTGCATCATGTGAGGCGTGTGTATCAGTGCATCATGTGAGGCGTGTGTATCAGTGCATCATGTGAGGCGTGTGTATCAGTGCATCATGTGAGGCGTGTGTATCAGTGCATCATGTGAGGCGTGTGTATCAGTGCATCATGTGAGGCGTGTGTTAGAGCACACGTGTGTATCAGTGCATCATGTGAGGCGTGTGTATCAGTGCATCATGTGAGGCGTGTGTATCAGTGCATCATGTGAGGCGTGTGTATCAGTGCATCATGTGAGGCGTGTGTATCAGTGCATCATGTGAGGTGTGTGTTAGAGCACACGAGTGTATCAGTGCATCATGTGAGGTGTGTGTTAGAGCACACGCGTGTATCAGTGCATCATGTGAGGCGTGTGTATCAGTGCATCATGTGAGGCGTGTGTATCAGTGCATCATGTGAGGCGTGTGTATCAGTGCATCATGTGAGGCGTGTGTATCAGTGCATCATGTGAGGTGTGTGTATCAGTGCATCATGTGAGGTGTGTGTATCAGTGCATCATGTGAGGTGTGTGTAAGAGCACACGCGTGTATCAGTGCATCATGTGAGGCGTGTGTATCAGTGCATCATGTGAGGCGTGTGTATCAGTGCATCATGTGAGGCGTGTGTATCAGTGCATCATGTGAGGCGTGTGTATCAGTGCATCATGTGAGGCATGTGTATCAGTGCATCATGTGAGGCGTGTGTATCAGTGCATCATGTGAGGCGTGTGTATCAGTGCATCATGTGAGGCATGTGTATCAGTGCATCATGTGAGGCGTGTGTATCAGTGCATCATGTGAGGCGTGTGTATCAGTGCATCATGTGAGGCGTGTGTATCAGTGCATCATGTGAGGTGTGTGTTAGAGCACACAAGTGTACCCGGGGCGGGTCGGCCTGCAGCGAGGACAGGTAACTCTCGAGAGCCAGCCGGCGCCGGTCGTTCAGAAGCGCCTCCACGCGAGCCATGTGTGTCTCCACCAGTTGCTGACGCTCACCGGCCGCCTCCTGCTCCAGCGCCTCCACCTTCTCCTGGAAGCGCTGCGGGAACACCAGCAATCAGGCAAAGACTCATGGGAAATCAAACAATAGAGTGCAATAGCGGTTGCCCCCTCTGTTCCGGAAGTCCCTTTCCATTAACTTCTCCCATAGGGTTTTTCTTGAAAAATTCTCTATTAACTCATCCTTCCCTCGCGGGTCCCGAAGCTTAAATTGACCCAAAGCCCTAAAATTATACTTTTTTTTTCTTTTTCACAACGCTCATTTTAATAATATTTTTTCACAATTTTTTTAGGAGACTTTTTGTTATTTACCTTTAAATTACTAAATAAATAAAGAGCAATTTAAGCACATTCCTCACATTCTTTCAACTTAAATTCAAAAGAACTCAATTTCTTTAAACAATTATTTCAGAGTCAAGCTAAAATAATGTGGGCTGATGGCTTCAACAGAAGCAAATACCATCGCTTAACAAGTCTTTTTATAACAAAGTTACTGTTAAAAATCAATTCCCCTATGGAGAAAATGAATGGAGTTGCGCTCTATAAGGCTGAAGAAGGGCCTCATGGGAAATTCCCGGTAAAGGGCTGACCTGGATCACAGCCTTCTTGTCGTTGCGTGGCAAACTCTTCGCCTGTCTCTCGGCCTCTTCCCATTCCCTCATCACCTACAAAACAAGATCACATGACAATCAGCACTTTATCCACGTTACATTAAATACGAGTTTTTACATTTTTAAAATTTACAATGTAAATCAGCTGTTTTCTATGTGAATATATAGTAACGTGTAATTTATTCCTGTGATCAAAGCTGAATATCATCATTACTCCAGTCTTCAGTGTCACATGATCCTTCAGAAATCAGGATAATATGATGATCTGATGCTTGAGAAATATTTATAATTATCATGAGTGTTGAAATCAGTTGTGCTGCTTCATATTTTTGTAGAAAAACATTAAATTTTCCAGGATTCTGTGATAAATTGAAACAGCATTTTAACATTATAAATGTCACTTTTGATCAATTGAATGTGTCCTCGGCGAGTGAAAGTGTGTGTGTGTGTCGCACCTGAGACATGCGCTCGCGGTGTTTGGCCTCCAGACTCTCCTTGGCCTTCAGGAAGTGAGCGTGTTCGTTCTCGTCGGCTGGCGTCTCCAGGTATCGGTCCACGGCGTCAGGAGGACTGGAGGAGGGAGTCGGCACTGCGGATCCCACAGAGAAACACACCTGAAGACACTGGTAACGCAAGACCGCACATCCTCATACAGCACGCAACTACAACTTTATTGTTTACAAAAAAAAAAAAAAATTGCCATCATGTGTTGACATCTTGAAATTATGGTAATTGCAACGTGATGTGAACACAGCATAAACCTTTAATTGTACTTTATTGTACAGCACTTTATTGTAATTTTTAGTATTTTAGCATAATTACAATGTAAAGTACATAGAATAGCACTTTATTGTATATGTGTATGTGTAACCTGGCAGAAAACAGTGGTGTCTCTTGTAATATGTTATTTGAATATTAAGGTGTCCTTTAAACTGTGTAGCATCATACTTAAATGTTAGCCTTGTTATTTGAATAGTGACGACCTGACGGGGGACTGCAGATGTAAAGTAGCCCTGGGGCTAATTCTGCCATATTTACATTGCTGAAAAGCTAAGGTTTTCATTAATATGCATTGTCCCTTTTAAATAAATAAATAAATCCTAATTACACATTTAAAGTTGCAATTTAGTGCATTTAAAAAATATTAACTTTAAGAGTAAAAACGGTAAGATCTCACGTCCTCATTGAGCTCGTAATTACAACTTTTATCTGAGGAGCTCTTTTCCGAAACGCGATAAATCCATTTCAATAGTTTTCAGGAAAATTCATTTTTTTACCTAGACCCACACATTTTGAGAATATTCAGTTTAGCCTGTTAAAATGTTTTTTTTCCCCTCAGTCTGAACATGTTGAACAATGATTATTAAATCAAACAACAATATTGTTGATGATAAATTCAAAGTTTTTTTTTTTTTCAAAACGCTATAAATCCATAAAAGAAAAATCCAAAAATCGATGATTTTGGCCACTTAAGTTTTGTTTTGTAGAAAGCCTTTCTTTAAAGTGAATTTCGTTTTGTATAAATTGTATCTTAATTTTAATAATTTTTCCATCAACCAATTGCCTGGATTTAATAAATAAGAAGCAAATAGACAATATAATCATGACATGGAGGCGCCGGCGTGGTCACGTGCATTGCACATCTCATCATAAATGAACCGAAACTCAGCGTATGCCTCAGACATGAGAAACATATCTATATAGAAAGCTTGAAATGTCTTTAAACCAAACAATTAAAAACTAAAATAAATAGCATACTCTCTGATTATGTAATCCATTACATGCATTTCTCTCTAGGCGCGTTCAGAGATGCTGATCGTCAAGTTCATCTTTGCAGACACTGACACAGAAAACAGTTGATTAATACAAATAAAATAAAAATTCAGATTTTCGAACGATATTCGACTTTTGCTCCTTGATTTTTGGCCGCAGCATCTACCCCAGGTGTAGGTCTCACCGAGGCCATCACAGGTGTTATCGCCGTTTAAAACACTCGTTTTTGTTGGATATGAACGAACATTAATATGCCTATGTTAAGCACGCCGATGTTGGTTTGCGTAGAGCGATCACTGAATTATGATTGGTCGAGAGGATTTATCGCGTTTAGGCTAAAAATGTGGTTTGGCGATTATCGCCGCATGTCCGCCCGCCCGCGCCCGAGCTCGCCTTCGCCTCAGAACGCCGTCGAAGACCCGCACGCGCCACTGCGAACGGTGCACATGTTCACGTCCCGCAGACCCAAACGCTTCAGGGACCCTCCAGCGCCCAACTTGAGACACCGCCCGGCCGTCGCACGGCGGTCTGCGCAACACCCAACCATCCCTAGGGCGGGAGCCAAAATCGCCCCCGTCCTTTAACGTCTCTCCCCGGCGCAAGTACGCCAAGGCCCAGGCTCCCACCCGTCACGACGCCAGCCACAAGCAGCCGCCACCTAGACTACCGCCGTCGAGCAGGCTAAGTCTACGCGCAGCGACCGGGACACGTAAGGCAGATGCGCCCATCGCGGCCAGAAAGACCGCAGACAGGGGCAACGCTAATTGACAGTCACGCCGAACCACGGCGTCCATGCCGCTGGCACTATAGTCCCCCGCCTGCCACCACTAGGTCCGCGCGTGGCCAAGCCCGCCCCACCCCACTTGGCAGCCCGCATCCGCCGCTCCCCGGACCTGTCCCCCGCAGCACGCAGTCTCCGGTACGTCCGTCCGGAGCGCAGCCAGCCACGGCGGCACCCGCTGCCCGCCGCCGGTTTGGTGAACGAACTGCATCTTTGCAGTACATGTACATTTTAAATCAAGGGAATATAGCGATATTGGGCTTTGAATCATTGATGGAGCAGTGAATAGGTTCTGAACAGGCAAAAATTACATGACTAACTTTTTTTTTTTAAATGGCGTTTATCGCGTTTTGGAAAGGAGCTCATCATATATCCAAGCCTTCATATCGGTTTGTTATACATGATTTTTGCAACAATACCCGTTCACGTCTTAGGACGACTTGATGATCCACTTCACGATGGACTACCGTATGTCATTTTTAATGTTAGTTTTTGGTCTGATATTTGGCCGATAAATAGTGTATTTTTCCTTCAGTCTGAGACTCTTAAAATGCGGACTGTCAATGATGGTTTTAACTGCTTGAATATGATTTGAATCACTTCAAAAAGAAAATACAGTTCAGTATCGGCTTCATAATTATTTGACAACATTAGATTTTTTTGTTGTTTTGGACATGGCTTTAATGGTGAAATCTAATATTCCAGGCTTTTTAAAAAGGATTATATAAAAATTGGGATTTAGATTTATAAGGCCCCATTATATCGGTTTATCACACAAATGGTCCATATTGATTCATACATTAGATATATTATATATATTACATATAGATAAATTATTTATACACTATACGTAATAGAGCTGTTGGCAAATTTTTCATATCTCAAATCCAGCAATAGATCACATGAAATGGCCACCTAGACAAGCACAATTTTCTACGTTGATTGCATTATTTACCAAGGACTTGATTGAAACAATGCCTTAAATGACACTCTACTAAACTATGTGAAGCACTCGACAGTAAATGCATGAGGAGAGAAAGCGAGGGAAGCTCAAGGCATTGACGATTTTATGCATGCAAATGTAAAAACACACACTTCGTCTCACCAAAAACACACAAAGGATTAGTTGAAGAATTACAGGAGAGAAATTAGTGACGGGATCCGAGTAATCAGCAGCCCAAACACACACACCACACACACACACAACACACAACACTCTTCTCTCTCTCTCTCTCATACACCACACCACACACTCACTCACTCTCTCACACACAGAACTCTCAACACACACCCAAACACACACACACACCCACACAAACATCTCACACACACACACTGATCTCTCACACACACACACTCTCTCTCACACACACACACTGTCTCACACCCACACACTCACACATCACCCACACAGACACTCTACTTCACACACACACACACTCACTCTCTTCTCTCTCTAACACACACAACCATCACTCACTACCACACACACACTCACACACACACACACCACTCTCTCTCTCTAACACACACACACTCTCTCACACACACACCCCACCCACTCAAACACACACAACACACACTCTCTCTCTCTCTCTAACACACACACTCTCTCACACACACACAACCACACTCTACTCTCACAACACACACTCTCTCTTTCTCTCGCACACACCACACAACACTCACACACTCTCTCTCTACTCCACACACACACTTCTCTCTCTATCTCTCACACACACACACCTCTCTCTCTCTCTCTCTCACACACACCTTCTCACATCTCTCTCTCTCACCACACCACACACACTCTCTCTCTCTCTCACACACACACAACACACACTCTCTCTCTCACACACTCTCTCTCTCACACACACACACAACACACATTCACACTCTATCTCTCACCACACTCTCTCTCTCTCAACACACCACACTCTCACACACTCTCTCTCAACACACACTCTCTCTCACACACACACACCTCTCTCTCTCTAACACACACACTCTCCCACACACACACACACACCACTTCTCTCTCACCACACACTCTCTCTCTCTCACACACACTACTCTCTCTCTCTCTCACAACACTCTCTCTCACACACCAACCACACACACACACTCTCTCTCTCAACAACACACGAGAGACAGTCAGAGCAGATCAGCAAGAGTCTCAAACTGTAGGAATAATTCATTTCACTCGCATCTGTCCTTCCAACCCGTATTGACTGTCTCTCACTAGCCCCCACATAAGATGTTTAGCAGGATACACAGAAGCACAATAATATTATGTCATCATAAACCCCTTGTGAACAAGAATACACACTTAACAGAAATACTTATTATGGAAAAATTAGACTTGTTCTTCATGTACTGAAACAAACAATGGACAACCACTCTGGAGAATTTATTTATCTGAGGGCATTTTAATCTCAGGTTTTTCTGATCAGATTTTTAAGCTCAAAAGTTGCAACTAGACAATAAAAATGTTAGTTCATGAAGATAACTAATAAATGCTGTAAAAATTAACTGCTCATGTTTTCTCATGTCAGTTAATGCATTACCTAATGGAAACTATTGATAAGGGCTGTTTGGAAAAGTTGTTCACCACCTAAAATACACTGGTGAACGGTAATTCACATTTCAAATTCAATTCTGCATTAAAAATATATATCATTTTAAGAGTAAAATAATACAATGCATTTAAGATAACAAAAATATATAGTTAGTCGACACTTCAAGTGTACTTATTAAACACGGCAAAAAAATTAGGTTAGATTTTAACATTACAACAACATGCACTTATGAAAGAAGATCTTAAGTGACACTTATTTTGGTCTTTTATCTTGCAAGAATTTCCTTAATATATTTTATATATATCTTAAGAATTTACTATATATCTGGAAGTACACATTTAATGCAATTAAGTGCATTTTCTTTGTCATATGCGAACTACAGAAGACTATTATATATAATAAAAAATAAAAATTATTTTTATATATTAGCGAGAGAGAGTGAGAGAGAGAGTATGAGAGAGAGAGAGAGTGAGAGAGAGATAGAGAGATAGAGAAGATAGAGAGATAGAGAGATAGATAGATAGATAGATAGATAGATAGATAGATAGATAGATAGATAGATAGATAGATAGATAGATAGATAGATAGATAGTTAGATGATAGATAGATAGATATTTATAAATAGTGTAAAATATTATTTGGTAAAAAATGTTAGTTATTTTTCCTATACTCACTATAGTATTGTACTGTTTTTTATTTATTTGTTATTTGAATCAATTTTACTATTATTTCTTTAATTTAGCCTTTTGTAATTGATTCTAATGCATTTTTTTTATCTTTTCGTATTTTAATCTATTTTTATTATTTTTCTTTTACATTGGTTTTTCCACAGACCCCCGACCACACTAACATTTATAAAAAGGCAGTTATACATTTTTTATGTATATAGAACCAATTATATACCAGAGATTTTTTTTAATATGTGTGAAATATTATTTGTGAAAAAAAAATTTACTCACTATGGGATTGTTGTTTATAATTATTTATTTTAATACATTTTATTATTTAAAAAAGTAACCTTTTTAATTTATTTAAATCATTTTACTTTTTATTTGTACATTCATTTATTTTTTAAATAGTTTCCCCCAGACCCCACTTTGAAGACCCCTGTTAATGATACTTTGCATGGAGCTTTATGACGGCCTCTGATCGCTGTCTGCTTTCATACGATTCACAGATCTTGCTAAAACATCTCGTGTTGTGTTTCGCTGGAAGAACGTTTTGTTCGGGACACGGAGCTGAGTGTGAATGAGTGTTAGTGGCAAGCGTGTCGCGTTCTGTCGGTGACTTAACACACATGCTGCAGACAGGAACTGACAGTATCCTCCGGACTCAAAAGTTATTGCGGTTCCCTCCGCAGCCAACCGTCGATGAGGGCGCGCAACCGGCCCTCCTCGCGCAGCCCAAAATACCAGCGCGGCAACATGGCACCTGCAGGGGACCGGTCTCTGCGCTCGCAAAACAACTTGACGGAACACACACCACGCAGACACACTTGAAGAGCAGGTATGATGACATGAGAATATAGTGGTCGTCCCGATATATCGATTTTGGCCGTTTTCCTGCATCTGTTTGGATGATCGTGACTTTTTTTTTGAAATCGTGTGAAAATGGCAGTGCCTGAGTGTGCGAGCCTATGCAATTAGTTTACTGCCTACTGTTTAACAGTTTTGTCTAATAAATGTGACTTATTTGACAGCACATGGGACTTTTATTTTGTAAGCGGTGTAATGCAGGGCCTGCGTGTCTTCATTTATTAACTGGGTCCGGTTTTAAACAGTTCAGTTTAAAGAAATCTGTGTCTTATTTTGTCAACGTGTAGGACTTTTATTTGAAAGCCTTGCATTGTGAAATGGTAAGTCCCATCCTTCATATTTTCATTTAATTTCCTTTTTACTTGGAAAAAAAAATACTTCTTTATGGTGTTTGTTACTTTAAAATGGCTAGAGTCAAATCCAATATTAAACAAATTATGTAAATGTTTTATAAAAATAAACAATATTATATTTCTGAATATTTTTAATGTGGGGACTTATATTTTGATACCATTGTGAATGGCAGGCCTGAAGTGCAAATCCAACCCTTGTCTTTAATTTGTAAAAATATGTTTATTTGGTTAAATTGTTTAATTGCTTTTTTATTTGTGTGTACTTAACTATTAATTTATTAGTGAAAATAATATAATCGGATTTATGAATCAAGTTGCCATGTAAAGCATAAATCTTTTTTTTAATTTCATTTTCAACTTATTTACTTTAGTAAATATTACATACAATTTAATTTTTGTTATTGTTATGCATGGTTTTTAATATTTTTAGCCTGTTAAATGTTAGATCTCCACATTTTCTTTCTGTAATCATTAAATTAGAATCATTGAAAGCTTACTAACACTTAAAATTCAATCCAGTTTTGAAACGTTTTTTTTGCACTTTACTTTGACGCACTGTCATTTTGTTCAATAATCTGAGTGGAGGACCAAAACCTCAGGTCTGCATTCATTGATTCACATATGATTGCATCGGCCATCAAAATAAATAAAAATAATAATAAAAATTAATTCTATTATATATCGCTCGACACTAGTGAGAACAGGCAAAAAGGAATGGATGCGATCGCTTTGAGTTTTTCATAATCTATCTATTAGGGATATTCGAAAGCTTAAAACACAGAATGCATTCCCGTTTCGATATTTTTTGACTTCATTTTTTTTGGTGAGGGACCAACGTTCTGAAGCATTCATGAATCCAACATCTAAAAAAAGAAGATATATCGCTATGGTTCGAGCGCTAGGAGAACAGCCACGTGATTGGACGCTCACCTCGCACCACCTCCTCACAGAACTCGGTCGTCGTGGTTGTGGTGGTTTGTCATGGCATCGCTGGTGCTATGGGCAGTTGTCACGGCGCTCTCGATGACCTCTTCATCCTCGTCATCCTTCTCGTCCTCTCTCCGTCTCCTTCCTCGTCGTTGTCCTGAGCCTCGTCCTCTTCATCGTCTGGATCCACGTATCCTCCACCACAGCGGGCTCTGCGTTGAGTCTCGAGGTATGTGCCAGGAATACACCGTTCTTTATAATCAGGCATCATAATACTTCAACCATCTGTTATATAGAGGGGACCACTTTCACCATTCAATCAGGGGGAAATCAAGTCCAAATTATAATAAATGATTATGACTTAATTTGTCTGGACTGTGTGGGACTTTTATTTTGAAAGCATGTGATGGTATATCCCAATGATAAAGGTGCCGAGAATATTTTTTTTTTATTATTATTATTTTATAATGTTTTCTGGGTTGCCTCTATACTGTTAGTATGTTTTTTAGATCAAAAAATTGTCATATTTTTGAAAATTAAAAGGAGTTTTCCTGATTTTAGCTAGTGTTATGATAGCTCTGATTAAGGGGGCGTTCGTTGCAGTGTAACGGCCTCTGCTGCTGTGATTGGCTGACATGCTTGCGTATGAAATAGCAATGTATAATGTGAAACTTCTCACATACTTGTACTACTGCTATTATACGTTTATACTATTACAGATAATCGAGATTAACGAATGTAGATGTTTTTTACAAGTATTTAGATCTATTCCCATCACATAAAATGTTGCCGTGATGAGCATTGAGCACAGGACTGTTGAATTTTATCATTGGGCGCATCGCAGTTTCTGCACTTCTATATTGCTTTCACCAATGGCAAAACATGTGATGTAATTACAGTAAGAGCTGTGGTACGTGCGTCATTGAATTCATGAACGAGTGTGGCATGTAGTCAGATATGCTGTGGAAAGATTGTTCTTTAGATGCTTTATGTATATATTTATTCAACAATTTTAAAAAATTGTACTCATCCTACTAAAAAAAAACGATGTGAGTGTTGTTTTTAGTCACTGGCTTGACTTAGGCTATGATGCATTTAGTATTGAATGATCTTGAGAGGAAGATTACGTCTGAACTTGAACAAATTACACATAGAAATGCGGGCCCGCTCTGGTGTCGGCCCATGTTGAGGCAACTGTCGTCGGTGAAATGTTTTGGACATTTCCTGAGAAAAATAAAATGAACGCTTTGTTTCTTTAGAGGCTCGGATGAAGGAACTAAAAAATACTTTTGTGTTCATTTGTACATCCGATACACTCGTCGAAACAGCCATGCATTCGTCTGCGCAGGTCCGCTCGTCATCTGAACATGGGCTGGCATATGACATTTCTCGGGTCGTACATTGAATGATTCGCCTATTGTTCAGGGGTGTCTTTCAAAATCCGAGAAGATGAGTAAGGAGGAGAAAAACAATGGTGTCTCTGAAGACTCACTGTATGTATGTCCATGTACTGAATCTTGTTATTTAACTATGCAAAAATAAATTTCTTTCCCATTATAGGGCACCTTTAAACATTTCGCCTTTTGCAAGGCAAGCAAGTTTGCAACAATTTTATTACACAATGGTATTCAAGTGCTTTACATAGAAGAAGAAAATTAAAATAATCAAAAGAAATATGAATAATTAAAACATTTAGAATAAAAAATAAAATCAGTAAAATGCAATAGCTTGAAACTTAAAGAAAAGAATCTCATGTTTGGGCTGCTTAGATCACTCGCCTTGTTTCCTCACTATTTTTAGATGCATTTTTTGTCCATTAAAAATTCGTTATTCAGGTCACACGACTGGCTGAAGTTTTCCATGCAGACACGATAATCGATAATGCCAATCGTCTGGAGGTAGTGAGCTGTTACCTGGTCTCACTGTAATCGGCCTCTGCGCCTCCCCACCACACGTCAGATCATCCCCCTCCAATCCTTCATCAGCTGCCGCTGTCCCCAGACTCCATTCTCCCTCTCCAATGGCAGCAGACGAACTCAACGCCCGGAAACGGTCGATTCGCACGGCAAACTGCATCCCATAATCCATGGAGATTCATGCTGCGGTCCGCCAACGAATGTGGGAGGCAGAGACGGACATCGCACGTGAATACTGACGGACAACTTTACTAATCAGGTTGCACTGTTTCAGTGTGTGCTGAGAGTGTGTTGTGTGGAGAGTGCTGAAGAGTGTGTTGTGTGCTGAGACGTGTGTTGTGTGCTGAGAGTGTGTTGGTTGCTGAGAGAGTGTTGTGATGCTGAGAGTGTTGCTGAGAGTGTGTTGTGAGTGTGTTGTGAGTGTGTTGTGAGTGTGTTGTGAGTGTGTTGTGTGCTAGAGAGTGTGTTGTGTGTTGTGAGTGTGTTGTGTGGTCTCTGACCGCTTTGCAACGGTGATGCCAGTGTAAATGACTCTCACACATGTCCATGCGACTCCTGATGCTGGAATTTACATTATCAGGAACCAGCCGAGCATCGCTCACGAATCGCCCATGACAGAGAGAGAGAGAAGAGAGAGAGAGAGAGAGATGAGAGAGAGAGAAGAGAAAAACACAGAGGTTGGCACAGAGACAGACTCACTCACTCGCCACTCTCGCTCACTCGCACACTCGCTCAACTCCACACACTCACACACTCACCAGCTCGCTTCGTCACTCGCTCGCTCTGCTCACTCCACGCAGTCGCTCACACACACGCTCGCTCACTCACCACGCTCGCTCAATCACACGCTCGCTAACTCACACGCTGCTTACTCACACGCTCGCTCACTCACCGCTCACTCACTCACTCGTATCACTCATAACGCTCACTTCATCACCACGCTCACTCACTCACACGCTCACTCACTCACACGCTCACTCACACGCTCACTCACACGCTCACTCACACGCTCCACTCACACCTCACTCCTCGCTCCACACACTCGCTCGCTCACACCGCTCAACCCACACTCGTACACACTCACTCGCTCACACACTCCCTCACTCACTCGTCGCTCGCACACACACGCACAATCACTCGCACGCACGCACACTTCATCTGCACGCTCGCACACTCACTCGCACGCTCACACTCTCACACACTCACTCACACACTCACTCACACACTCACTCACACTCTCACTCAACACACTCACTCACACACTCACTCATCACACACTCACTCACACATCACCACACACTCACACACCACACTCACTACACCCACTCACTCACTCACCCCCCTCACCCACTCACTCACCACACTCACTTCACACATCACTCACTAACACACTCATCCACACACTCACTCACACACTCGCACCACGCACTCATCACACACTCGCACACTCACTCACTCACTCACTCACTCGCACAACTCGCCACACTCGCACACTCACTCACCTCTCTCGCTCACTCACTCGCTCACTCACTCGCTTCACTCACTCGCTCACTCGCTCGTCGCCTCACTCAAACGCTTCACTCCACGCTCCTCTCACGCTCATCACACGCTCTCTCACAACATCACCTCCACACTCACTCACACACTCACTCACACACTCCACTCACACACTCATCACACACTCACTCCACACACTCACTCACACACTCACTCACACACATCACTCACCACACTCCCTCACACACCACTCACTCCACACACTCATCACACACCTCACTACACACTCACTCACACACACTCACACACTCACTCACACAATCACTCACTCACTCACTACACACTTCACTCACTCACCACACTCTTCACCACACTCAATCACACACTCACTACACACTCACACTCACTCACTCACTCACTCGCTCTGCTCACCACGCCTCGCTCACTCGCTCGCTCACTCGACTCGCTCGCTCACTCACACACTCCCTTCCACACCACTCAACACACTCAACTCGCTCACACGCTTCGCTCACACGCTCGCTTCACACTCTCGCTCACCGCTCGCTCACAACTCACTCACACACTCACTCACTCACTCACTCGCTCGCTCGCTCACATCACCACTCACTCACACACTCACTCACCACACTCACTCACACACTCACTCACACACTCACTCCACACACTCATCACACACTCACTCGCTCGCTCGCTCACTCACACACTCCTCACACACTCACTCACAACACTCACTCACACACTCACTCAACACACTCACTCGCTCGCTCGCTCACTCAACACTCACTCACATAACTACTCCACACACTCACTCGCTAGCTCGCTCACTCCACACTCACTCCACACCACTCACCTCACAAACTCACTCGCTCACACGCTCGCTCACACGCTCGCTCCACGACGCACGCTCTACACGCTCGCTCACCACCTCGCTCACTCGCTCGCTCACTCGCTCATCACCTCACACACTCACTCACAACTCACTCACACTCTCACTCACACCACTCACTCACACATCGCTCACACACTCACACACTCACTACACACTCACTCACACACTCCACTCACACACTCACTCACACACTCACTCCACCCACTCACTCACACACTACTCACACACACTCACTCACACACTCACTCACACACTCACTCACACACTCACTCACACACTTCACCACACACTCACTCACCCACACTCACTCCACATCACTCAATCACACACTCACTCACACACTCATCACACACTCACTCACACACTCCTCACAACTCACTCGCACACTTCACTCGCTCACAAACACTCGCTCGCACACTGCGCTCGCACACTCGCTCGCAAATCGCTCGCACACTCGCTGAACACTCGCTCGCACACTCGCTCGCACACTCGCTCGCACACTCGCTCGCACAACTCGCTCGCTCGCACACTCGCACGCACACTGCACTCACACTCTCGCTCGCTCGCACGCCTCAATCGCACGCTGCACTCGCTCGCTACTCGCCGCTACACTCGCAACGCTCACTCGCACGCTCCTCGCACGCTTCACTCGCACGATCACGCGCACGCTCACTCGCCGCTCACTCGACGCTCACTCGCACGTCACTCGCACGTCACTCGCCACGCTCACTCGCTCACGCTCACTCGCACGCTCAATCGCACGCTCACTCTCGCCGACTCACTCGCATCGCTCACTCACACGATCGCACTAGCTCGCACATCGCTCGCTCGCACCTCGCACTCGCACTCGCTCTCACTCACACGGTCACTCACGCTCACTCCACGCGCTCACTCACACGCTCACACACTCGCTCACACACTCGATCACGCAATCGCACCTAGCTCGCTCGCTCGCTCGCACGCACGCTCGCTCACTCGCACGCTCACGCACACACTCACTCGCTCGCTCGCTCACTCACACACTCCTCTCACACAATCACACACTCACTCCACACTCCAATCACACAATAACTCACAACCAACTCAACTCACACACTCACTCGCTCGCTCGCTTCACTCCAACACTCACTCACACACTCACTAACACACTCCCTCGCCTCGCTCGCTAACTCACACACTCACTCACACTCACTCACACACTCACTCAGCTTCACACGCTCGCTCACACGCTCGCTCACACGCTCGCTCACACGCTCGCTCACACGCTCGCTCCACCTGCTCGCTCACAAGATCGCTCACACGCTCGCTCACTCGCTCGCTCACACGCTCGCTCACAGTCTCACTCACACACACACTCACTCACACACTCTCTCACACACCTCACTCACACACTCACTCAACACTCTCACTCACACACTCACACTCACTCACACACTCACTCAACACTCACTCCACACACTCACTCACCACTCACTCACACACTCACTCACACACTCACTCAACACACCTCACACCAACACCTCCTCAAACACTCACTCTCACACTCGCTCAAAACACTCACTCACTCACTCACACAAATCACTAAACACTCACTCACACACTCACTCACACAACGCGCTCACGCACCTCGATCACACACTCGCCTCACACAATCGGCTAGCACACTCGCTCGCACAACTCGCTCGCACACTCGCTCGTCACTATCGCTCGCACACTCGCTCGCACACTCGCTAGCACACCGCTCGCACACTCGCTAGCTCCACTCGCTTCGGCACACTCGACTCGCATCACTCAGCTCGCTCACTCGCTAGCACACTTAGCTCGCTACGCAACACTCGCACACTAGCACACTAATCACCACTATGCACGCTCACTCACACCACTCGCACGCTCACTCGCACGCTGCACTCGCTCGCTCACTCGCCACGCTCAACTCGCACGCTCACTCGCAACGCTCACTCGCACGGCTCACTCGCACGCTCACTCGCCGACAGGCATCACACAGCAAGGACTCAATCGCACGCTCACTCGCTAAGCTCACTCGCCACGCTCACTCGCACGCTCACTCGCTCGCTCACTCACACGTCGCACTAGCTCGCCACGTAGCTCGCTCGCAACGCTCAACTTCGACTACTGCTAGCACTTCACACGCTCACTCGTCGCTCAATCACGCGCTCAATAACGCTCACACACTCGACTCACACACTCGCTCACTCCTCGCACGAACCCAACCCACCTAACTCGCTCGCTCGGCTTCGCTCGCCGCCTCGCTCATTCGCACGCTCACATCGCGACGATCACTCGCACACGCTCACGCGCACGCTCCACTCGCACGCTCACTGCAAGTCACTCGCTCGCTCTCTCGCACAGCTCACTCGCACGCTCACTCGCACTCTCACTCACACGCTACTCGGCACGATCACTCAACTCGCTCACTCACACGCTCACTCACACGCTCTCACTCACACGCTCTCACTCACACAGCTTCACTCACACGCTCTCACTCACACGCTCAACACTCACACGCTCACTCACAAGCTCAATAGCACGCTCACTCGGCAATGCTCACTCGCTCGCACACCCGCACGCTCCACACCCGCTCCCCCGAATCTACCGCTCACACGCAAACTTGATCACCCGAACACTCGCTCACCAGCAAAATCCCCTCACTCACTCACCCGCTCACTCGCTCACCCGCTCACTGCTCACCGCTCACTCGCTCACCGCTCACACGCTGACCCGCTAACACACGCTCACTAGCTCACCCGTTTCACCAGCCTCCCTCGCTGACCCCCAGCTCACACGCTGACCCGCTCACACGCTCTCACGATCACCCGCACACACGCTCACCGTTCAACCCGCTCCCTCGATGACCCCTCAAACAACTCACACATCACAACCCAGGCATCGGTACGGGCACCACGATGTGCATGTGACTGCGGCACTGCTTACGCCCTTCTTACACCAGTCCAAGATGCTGACGGCTGATTGGCTCCACCACACTTTGTGATCTGAAAGATCTGGTTACACCTGAACATGACACACACACAACACTTAATGATGCATTCAGTACATGTGCATTTTATCTAATTTATTATCAAAAGTTTGGGCGGCTGTAAGATTTCTTTTAACGTTTTTGAAAAGTTTTTTTGTGGAGGAAACTGTGAACATTTATGTTTGGGTCAGTATAGATTTTTTTGTAAAAAAAAGAACTAATCCTTTTATTCAGTAAGTGACAACACAATGTGGATTTCAAAAATTGAAAAAACCATGTTTACAGTGAGCAGCTTAAGCTCTGTTGGGCCGGAGCTGTTATTGAATCCCATCTTTCATCTATTCACTGATGATTGTTTTCACTTCTTACAAACCTCTGCTTTTCTGTCTCGCCTCTCTGTTTCCTTTCCTCCCTAAACCCTTCCTTCAGTGGTCTATTCCATCCATATATCCATCATCTATATCTATATATCTATCCATTAAGTACTATTATCTCATCCCTCTATTCTATCTATCTATCTATCCATCTATATCTATTCTCCATCTATCTATCTATCTTCCATCCATTGTATATCAATTATCTCTATCTATCCAGCTATTCATCCATCCATCTCTATCTATCTATCCATTCTTACATCCATTATCTATCTATCTATCTCATACAATCATCTTATCTAATAATCATCATACATCCATCTATCTATCCATCCATCCATCCATCCATATCTATCCATATCTATCTATCTTTCCCCTATCTACCATCATCTATTTTACCATCATCTATATCTATCCATCCATCTATTTCCATCCATCCATCTATTTACATCCAACATCTATTTATTATCCATCCATCAATCTATATCTATCTATCTATATCTGTCCATCATCCATCCATCCATCCATCTATTATCTATCCATCTGTGTGTGCTCTCTGTGTCCTGTGTCTGTGTGTGTTGGATCTTTCCTCCTTGGCAGATACTGCAGGTTCCTCTTTAGTGCCGACGCAGGTCTTGGTTCGGGACGGATCGGGTTCCCATTTCCCGTTCTGACGTTGATGATGCAAGTTGCGTTTCCACAGAAAACATGACGACTCTGTGGCTCGGCCAGCCGTCGGTACCGAGTCTGAGGGGAACTCAAACAGACAAAACCACAGATCAAACAAACAGAAACAAAACACAGATCAAAACAAACAGAAAAAAACCACAGATCAAAACAAACAGAACAAAACCACACATCAAACAAACAGAAAACAAAAACCCACATCAAACAAATGAACAAAAACCACCACATCAAACAAACTGAACAAAACACACATCAAACAAAATAAAAAAAACTGAAAAAACCAAAAACCACACATCAAACAAACTGAACACACCCCCACACATCAAACAACTGAACAAACCAAACATCAAAACAAACTGAACAAAACCACACATCAAACAAACTGAACAAAACCAAACAAAATCCACCCCCAGACAAACAAACTGGAACAAAAACCAAACATGAAAAAAACTGAACAAAAACCACACATCAAACAAACTGAAACAACACCACACATTCAAACAAAACGAACAAAACCACACATCAAACAAATGAAACAAAACCACAGATCAAACAAACTGAACTAACCCCAGATCAAACAAACTGAACAAAACCCAGATCAAACAACTGAACAAAACACACATCAAACAAACTGAACAAACAACACATCAAACAAACTGAACAAAACCAAACATCAAACAAAACTGAACAAAAACCACAGATCAACAAACTGGAAACAAAACCACAGATCAAAACACTGAACAAAACAAGATCAAACAAAACTGAACATAACCAACATCAAAACAAACTGACAAAACCACACAAAACAAACTGAACTAAACCCCACAAAACAAACTGAACAAAACAAAAATCAAAACATACTGAACATAAACCACAGATCAACAAACTGAAACAAAACCACACAAACAAACTGAACAAAACACAAACATGAAAAAACTGTAACAAAACCAAACATCGAACAACTGATCAAAACCACAGATCAAACAAACTGAACAAAACCACACATCAAACAAAACTGAACGAAACCACAAAACAAAACTGAACAAAACCAAACCATCAAACAAAACTGAACAAAACCACAGATCAATAACAAATGGAAACAAACCAAATCTCACCAAACCAACCCTGAACAAACCAAACATGAAAACTGAACAATTCAACACTCAAAACAAATGAACAAAAAAACCACATATAAAATATCAACTGAATCGAGACGTCTATTATATTACCTTTTTATAACTTTATAGCGAATAAAACTGTGATAATGTGAGAAAGGTTGAAGATGTATGGATAAATTTTGTAGTTATAAATGTACGGCTGCAACTTGAATGTAGAGCATGAATCAGGTAAGCGAATGTGCATGTAAATGTATTCAGTGATGGACCGCATCATTTCACAATATATTTAACAAAATATGAGATGTATGTTCTTTCTTTGAATGGGAACATATGGTTTTGCACGAATCATCTGACAAGGAACGAATTTCGTTCCCTTCACCGGATGAAGATCGAAAGTGGATTAGATGAATACAATACGCCAGGTTTGTCCTGATATGATGACAGAACGTCCGTCTATACTGATTAAACCTTGTTGACCGTTAACTCTTTATCAAGGACCAAGTAAACATGACGGTGTTAATATAAAATCTCTTCCTGTGTCTGTGGATCAGAACAGACAATCTTTTTGCCAGAACGTTCTGGAAACTTTCCAATGTGAGGAAGATAAAGACACACGAGAGGGTTTCAGTTGAAGGGCTGAAGAAACGATTCTCAATGAACGTATTGTGTTAATTAAAGGACAAGTCATGTGAGGGAGGGCGAGAAAGGCAGAGAGAGATAGACATGCTAAACGTTTTGTGCTCGCTAATCTTATTAGGGAACCCGATGTGTTGCAAGATAACAAACGTCCTATCTGTGATCAGGCTGTGCTGTTATGAATAGAGACGCGAATGATGATCAATGATACTTCTCAGCAGAGAATTAATGCGTTTATTAAAATAAGAATGCAAGCTAGTTTATACAAAACTTTTTATTTTAGTTGCACACACAGCCCTACAGGACTCAATTAATTTCATTAGAGTGGTATTAGTTTACATGAACAACAAAGGGACACAAAAATAACACTTCGATCAGGGATTCAGGCTCTCGAAGCCCCGCTCTCTGAGATGCTCTTCTCTGATTGGTAGAAACCAAATTGCTCATTATTGATATCTGAATCTCAGCTGGATGCTTGGCTACGACTCAATCACACACTCTGTGTTTCTCCAGAACAGGGCAGCTCCAGACACCACCACACACACACACACCACAAACTTCAGGTGTGGGATCTCAGGGTTTTAAACGGGAGTAACTCCAATAAAAGCTGCAGGTCGATGTGTATACATGATCCGAGGTGTCTGAAGACGCAAACTTCTTGTGGAAGAGTGAAGGCCAGGAAAACTTCAATAGCCAACATTCTTTTTTCCAGCTCTAATATTTTTTGTAGCCTAGAATTGCTTTTTATGAGTTTAAAATAAAAGTAGATACTGATGAGTACTGTGTTAAAAAAAATACAAAACTTTTCCTCGTATTAGTCTTTCTCAGGTTGAATAATTAACAGTGAGCAAATATATTGATCAAATGATTTATATGTTGAACTGTGAGGATGATCCTTTACCTTAAACCACTGGAACACCAGCACAGTTAATAAAACAATACAGAGAAACACGTCCACATTCAAGTGTGTGGCGTGTGCGAGATGAGAGAGGGAGGAGAGAGGGAGAAGAGAGGGAGAGAGAGGGAGAGAGAGGGAGAGGGGGGGAGAGGGGAGGAGAGAGGAGAGAGAGGGAGGAGGGAGAGAGAGGGAGGGGAGAGAGATAGAGAGAGTGAGATGAAGAGAGAGAGAGAGAGGGAGAGAAGAGGGGAGAGAGAGGGAGGGAGGGAGAGGAGGAGAGAGAGGGACGAGGGAGGAGAGAGAGAGAGGGGAGGGAGGGAGAAGAAGGGATAGGAGAGGGAGGGAGGGAGGGAGTGAGAGAGAGAGGGAGAGAGAGGAGGGTAAGAGAGAGGGAGGACAGAGAGAGAGAGAGGGGAAGAGAGAGGGGACGAGAGAGGGAGGGAGTGAGAGAGAGAGAGGGTAAGAGAGAGAGAGGAGAGAGAGAGGAGAGAGGGAGGGAAAAGAGAGAGGAGAGAAAAG
Source organism: Meda fulgida (assembly GCA_030578275.1). Taxonomy (NCBI): domain Eukaryota; kingdom Metazoa; phylum Chordata; class Actinopteri; order Cypriniformes; family Leuciscidae; genus Meda; species Meda fulgida. The sequence continues at coordinate 1,358,774 of CM060616.1, read as the reverse complement.
AAGAGAGGGGAGAGAAAAGAGAGAGGGGAGAAAGAAGAGAGGGGGAGAAAGAGAGAGAGGGGGGGAGAGAAGGAGATATTCCATAGAGGTGAGAGCGAGAGGAGGAGAGAGAGCTGAGAGGGGAGGGAGGGAGAGAGAGGGAGAGAGAGGGAGGAGAGGAGAGAGAGAGAGGGAGGGAGAGAGAGAGAGTGATGAGAGAGGAGGGAGATGAGAGAGAGGGAGAGGGTCGGGAGAAGAGAGAGAGGGAGAGACGAGAGAGAGAGAGAGAGAGGGAGGGGAGGGAGAGAGATGAGGAGAGAGGAGAGAGGGAGAGAGAGGGAGAGAGAGGGTAAGAAGAGTGGAGAGAGAGGGATGACAGAGAGGAGAGAGGGAGAGAGTGGAGGGAGGGACGAGAGAGAGAGGGTAAGAATGAGCAGAGAGAGAGAGAGAGAGAGAGAGGAGAGGAGGGAGAGAAAGAGTGAGGGAGAGAAAAGAGAGAGGGAGAGAAATAAGAGAGAGGGGAGGAAAAGAGGAGGGGCGAGAACGAGGAGTGGGGGAGCAGAGAGTAGGAGGGAGAGAGAGAGAGAAAGAGAGGGAGAGCGAGAGAGAGAGGAGAGAGAGCGAGAGAGAGGGAGGGAGAGAGAGAGAGGAGATGAGAGAGAGGACAAGAGAGAGAGAGAAGATAGAGAGGGAGAGAAAAGAGAGAGGGAGAGAAAAGATGAGAGGGAGAGAAAAAGAGAGAGGGAGAGAAAAGAGAGAGGGGAGGAGAAAGAGAGAGTGGGAGGAGAGAGAGAGAGAAATAGAGAGGGAGAGCGAGAGAGAGCGACGTGAGAGAGGGAGAGAGAGAGTAGAGGGGGAGAGAGAGGGAGAGAGAGAGAGAGGGAGAGAGCGGGAGAGAGGGACGGAGGGAGAGAGAGAGAGGAGAGAAGAGAGGAGGGAGAGAGGAGAGAGGGAGAGAGACGAGAGGGAGGAGAGAGAGAGGGAGAAGAGAGGGGAGGAGGGAGAGAGGAGGGAGGGAGAGAGGGCAGGGAGGGAGAGAGGGAGGGGACGAGGGAGAGAGAGGAGAGAGAAGGAGAGGGGAGAGTGAAGAGATAGAGAGAAGGAGAGGGAGAGAGAGAGAGAGAGGGAGAGGGAGGGAAGAGGGGAGAGGGAGAGAGGGAGGGAGGGAGGGAGGAGAGAGAGAGAGAGGGAGTCGAGAGAGAGGGAGAGTGAGGGATGAGAGAGGGAGAGAGAGGGAGGAGAGAGAGGAGAGAGAGGGAGAGAGAGGGAGACGAGAGGGAGAGAGAGGGGGGAGA
>CM060616.1:1340000-1352500 GCA_030578275.1 Meda fulgida | reverse complement strand
TATTATTAGGTCTAGGAAAGAAGGATTTTTTTCTTATAAAGCTATGAAATGAGTAAAATCTGCTTTTTGTTAAAGAGGGCAAGAAAGGATGACAGTTCCATGAAGAGGAAACGACTGACTCACGATAATAGAACATTCCATTCTATAATTCTTCAAACATTATAGAAATGTTACTTTTGAACATTCCGAAACAATTAGTTACATTTTAAAAATGTGAAATAAACCACCAATAAAACATGACAGGAGAAAAGATGTTTCTGTGCTCTTTTACAGACCAGATAACATCGAACAAACGTTCCTTAAAATGAAAATGACTCTTTAGCTGGGAAAAAAACACTTCAGGTATGAATTAATAATAAATCAGTTCATCTTGTGCATCTGTGCTCTAAATCAGAAAGAGCAATAGCAGGACGACAACACCAGCAGCAACTGCATCTGTTTCACACTTTCGAAGCAGCTTTACAGCAAGTGCACGTTTTTTTAACATTGGTTTCTCATGCAATGACATGCAACACCGGGTTCAGCTTCACACACGCGTTACGGCATCATCAGTCCTCCTGCGGGACGTGCTAATCACGCTTCCCTGTTCCTGGCGGTGAAGGTCAGAGGTCAAATCTAACAACTAGAAGCATCTGTCATATGACATGGACGTGTAATTCACAGCGCCATGGGGCTGTTTCCATGGCGACAGATGCACTGGATGCATATATATATATACATATACATATACGCATATATATATATATTATGCGCTTCCTGTGGATTTTTAAATCTATCGCTGCAGGATAGAAGAAAATCCTTATTTACGCATTCTCTCTAAAATCACTTAACGCAAGAAAATACAGTATAAATACATAGTTTAAACACACCAAACCAACAATGAATACTTTTCTGCATTATGCATTTTTAAGCACCGCTATAATAACACTTGTCTACATGTTTTACTAAAAGATATTAATATTGTATATCAACAAGACTTCGATGTGACAGCGCAAATTAATCATATTTAGTCATTATGATTTACATCCACCAAAGTTTATGCACATTTATTTTTATATATGAAAAATGCCATGTGGAGAACATTTCTGAGCGATAAACGGCTTCATTGAAACACACACTTCAATTCCATGAAATCAATTGTATTCCCTACGGGAAGAAACTTGGTGTAGAAGCAATTTTTTTTACACAGAAATTGCGAGTAAATTTCACAAACAAATAAATTAAACGTGAAGTATTTTCTCGTAAAACGTACTCCGATATTCTTAATTTACGACTTCGAAAAATCATTTTATACAGTGTAGCAAGATTAAGAGATAAAAGATACTAGACTAATGCACAGTCAATGATAAAAAAGATAGAAAATTAAAATCATGGAGCTATTGTGCTTCATTTTAAATTATCTGTACAGAACAAAAACATCTCCCGACTGGCAGGTTTGCACGAACTCGTCCAGATTATTCCAGAAGCTGTCGTGTTCACGGCTCACCTGCTGACACGTCATGTTACCGCAACAAAGCCACGCATTCAGTGTGTAAAACCCTGCGCTCGTCTCAATGCCTGTGGGTCACATGACTTTACTGGCCTACAGTTCTGGATAACCGGAGCGCCAACAACAGAGGACATGATGCCGTATTATACGAGGCAGACACTTTCATCAACAACTCTGTCGGTTTTGCTAACAACATATTATAGCCTACATAATGATATTAATGCGCTTTTATTTATTTTTATCACTCAAAAACATGTGACAAACGTGTCAAAGTGAAATATTTGGTAACACTTTATTTTAGTGTCCTTAATATGTTGCATGTACTTACCATAGTACAGTAAATTATAAATAACTTATTACATGCAACTAACCCTATAATTAAATTATGATTACTCAGTACTTAAATATATAATTACACTAACAATGACACCTTAAAATAAAGTGTAACCAAATATTTCAGTAAATCATATGTAGGTATATAAATACTGTCATATTGGTGCTTATAAATGCAAATGTGTGGAATAAATATTCTTTGGATTCATTCATTTAATGGAAAATTTGTATGTGGAAAACTTGGTTGAAATAGAGATGGTTCTTCTTAGCCATTTCAGATAAATGCATATTAAATTGAGATGCTTATTAAATATCATCAACAGACAGAAAAACTATAACATTTGTCCATGAATGCGAAGTATCGGTCAAACCTCCATTTCTCCAGACCTTTCAGTGGCAAGACCAACAAAACCACAAACCACCAAATGTGAAAGCAATTAAACACTAATATAATGCAGTTTAGAGCGAATCAACATCTCACAATGACCTCAACAATAACTTCAGATCCTGCTAATGTACTTTACATCCATAACTGTTAAACGGAGAGCTTCGTGATTACACTCACAATGCCTTTAACAACAACTGCCAATACAATATTCATTTATAAGGGTATTGATGTATAGCACTCCAAGAAAACCATTATATTTGCCCAAAAACTATGGTTTTACCACAGTAGCTTGTTATAATATTCTTTAAAAGTCTGTAAATGTGGTGAGAATAGAGTGGAGAGACTGTGGAAGATTACAGGCTTAGACGAGAGCAAAATGGTGTCTTACAGTAAAAATAAGCTTAAACCGACTGTTAGCGGTTAAAAATAACGTGTTCCTCGAAACACAATGTAGCCGCAGTTTCATCCAGTTCAGGCCATCTTGAACAGCTAAACCCAGCCTAAACTGGTTTACTGGTTTTAACTGGTCTTCCAGCCTGGTTTTAGAGTGGGTTTGGCCAGTTCTTTAGCTAGCTATACTGGGAGACCAGCTTGACCACCTTAAACCAGCTATGACCTGCAAACCAGCATAGGCTACAAAACAAAGTTTCTAGTGATATTAACGCGGCATACATTTTAAGGAGGTCATGTATTTTAAAGTCCCCCTGTGGTTAAAATCAAGCTTTTAAATGCTGTTTATGTCTATGTGGTGTTTTTAATATGCTTTAACACACAGCGTGTGTGAGTTCATAAGTGGACAGCATTGCTGAGTATTTTCTGCTTAAAACTGCAGTGAACCAAAGACAGTCTCAAAAACACGGTGTGAAATCGCTGGTGTTTCTGACGTCACAAACGACCTTGTAACCAATCAGATCAACGTGTGCTCGTCAACGAGTGGATCAGTGAGTGAGTGGAGGCGGGGCTCATTTACATAGAACTGTGTATGCAAAAAGGGGGCGAGTTACATTCAAGCTATTTCAAGACATTAAGAAACATTTTCAATGAAAAAAATCATTTTGGTGATCAAAGATTAGCTTTAAGGGATAAAATGATTGACTACAAGGGGACTTACTGACCCGACTCATAAAAATAATGTTCTCTACGCGCGCCCACCAACAACAACACGGTTGATTGAAATCAATCCAAACGAGATCCTGACATTCAGTCCCAGATTATCCAATAACATCTCATTTGATTCCTAGAGGATTCGTGTTTGATCCCGTCATGAATCCCTGTTGTTTAATCCCAACCGGCCACTGAACGCATTCCTACATTAACTATCTGGATCTACACAAAACAGAGTCGATATAAAACCGCAATAAATGTGTAAAGCGCTGAATATGATATCAAATTATGTTCATAAAGACAATCACGCGACCGCAGCAGATCGAGCATCTATGATATGACACTTTTCTCATTAATATTAATTAGTGGATCTGTTACACAGTAGCATATTTCTCACTCTGGATATAAAATATCGCACGATAAATTCCGCGTATGTAGCGATTACATCGCGAGAAATAATTTACAATGTAACCGGAAAAAATTCCACACAAACCGGACAAACAAAATTCCTTAGGTGATATTATGACTCAAAAATACATAAATGATTGTTTAAGCCTATTTAACCTCATTCTGAACGCATAAATAATAACCGTCGCGATGTTTGCAAACGAAATGTACTGGTTTTTATTTTAATATATCGTTAAATCACAGTCGTTCTTATGTATTTAACGCTGCGGTGATCGCTACATTGAATCGACTTGTTACATTGATGGTCACATTGATCAGCGTTTGCCGTCGCTATAACGTTACGATCTTTTGTCGATTTCTTACCTCCGCGAGCGTCGATGTCGCGAGCATCAGGAATATGAAAACCTCTCGACACCCCATTCTGCTCCTCTCCTCGGCGCTTCCAACAAACAGAGCTGGGTTTTATCGAGCAAATATCTCCGTTTGGTGTAAAATGTCGGAGTGTGTTTCGTGTCGACTCCCAGAAGAATGCGCCTGCGATGAAGGCGTCAGAAGAACAACGCGTCATGTGACGCGACGCGGGAGTGAATGTGTGGGAGGGGGGCAGGGAATGCCTGAAAACACTGCAAACTAACATTAAAATAAAATCAAAGACAACACTTCCATCTACATCCTTTATTTTACCTTAATTTATACATATTTTTCTTTTAAACTTAAATATATTTTATATTATATTTAATTGTATTTTTTACATAAATAATTTATTGTTGCTTATTTCAGCTTGTTTGGTTTCTGCTTGCCTGAAACATACGTTATGAGTAATCAAATATATTAATATAGTGATAAAAAAAACTCTTCAGATTTGTTTTTCAATAGATTTTTGCTACTTTATTAGGCTATTTTAATTTTTAAAACATAATATATTAGCAATAACAAAAATATGTTACTCTTTACATTCGTTTTCAATTTTGTTACTTTATTATTTTAAAACATAATCGAATATGTTACTCTTTACATTTGTTTTTTTTATTTTGTTACTTTATTATTTTAAAACATAATCGATTTTTTTAATCTAATACATGCATTTTATTTTGCATTTGTAAAAAATAAAAAAAAATAGGCATTCATTTTCTTGAATAGCTATTTATTGCAGGTAGAGAATAATTCAGTTATTTGCTGCCCCCGTGTGGACGTTCAGAGGGTTTCTAAATGAAATATATTTGTATTTTAGTGTAGTTTATTTGCTGTATGTGAAATTTAGCTTTTTAAGGCCACAAGGAGTTAATTATAATGATAAAAATGTGTGCGATAGAAATACTTGCTGTATGGATAACCTTACATAAAAAACGGGTTAACGCTTTGCTGTTTGGACACAATCGGTAGTTGTTGTTTTTTTTGTTTGTTTTATACAATCGGTAGTTTTCTGAGAAGTTAACTGCACCTGGTGTGTTTTCATAATATGCTGCGGTCACGTGGTACAAGTCGGAACTCTCAGAAAATTCCCAGTGTACACGTTGGAATTACGAGTTGGAATCTCGTAATTATGGAAAAAACTACAAATACACACACATTGCCCTATTAGTACTTTCACATTTCTATACATATGAACACATTTTTCTGCATCCACAATCCTATTATTTCCTCAGTGGAATAATCAAGACACACTTTGTAGGTATGAGAATATATTGTTACTCTGTCAAACACAGTTTATTCCCATATTAACAGCATTTTCATTTGTCATGAAAAAAAAACCCACTGATTGTGATCTCATATAAGTTGGTAGGCCTGTCCTGGTCTCACGCTGCTCGAAATAACTTTTATTAGTGTTCATTAGATTTGTGAGACCATAAATGTCCATGGCATTAATACAAAAACAAAATTCAAATCCCCACATGAGAAGCATCTTCGTGGACGAAATCCTCTGCTTTATTTCCAGAGCGCTGGTCTTGTGTTGTGCAGGGACTTTGTGCAACTATCATCATCATCCTCATCCTCATCATCGTCAGCAGAAAACAGGCTCATTTCCGGCTGTCTCCTGGATATGGTGGAGGTGGAGAGTGTGTGTTTGCTCTGGGTGGAGTCGGTGTGTATGGAGGCGGCCGCAGATCAGGAGGATACATCTCATAATCATAACTGTACGGGGGAGGAGGACCTGCCAAAGGAAAGAGCTGGAAATTAATGTTTGCACTTCCTGTTTATGATGATTTTGCATGGGTTCCCACTCTCTTTCAGCGATCAATTTCCAGGACTTTTCCAAGACATTTTCAATTTTACTATGATGGGAATAAAAGACGAGGATCATGCCCTAAAGTAATATATTGCTCTCAAAATCTTTAACAGTCTATTGCCATGACTTAACTATAAAATCAGTTTTTAATATGAGCTCTTGATCATACATTATGACTGTGGAAGCCAGGGCTGTGCGATTCGGGGAAAATATCTAATTGTGATTTTTCTTACAGATATTGCGATTTGATTTGCGATTCAATTTAGTAAAGTCAAGCTTCAGCACAAGACTAAACATCATCATTTAAAACACTACTCTCGCACGTCAAAACTCAGCAGTCCAGAACAATGTACTTGGAATTGTTTTTGGCCAGTGATAAACTCTTTGTTCTCGCCTAAAGAAAAACCCAATAACTTTTTAAAAAATAATTTTCCAGGACAAGAAAAAGATTTTCCAGGACATTTTACACTTCCTCTAATTTTCCATGTTTTCCATGACTGGAAAGTTTGTCATCAATTCTCCAGGACGAGTGGGAACCCTGGCTTGCTTAAACGTTCAAAATATACTCATCTCATTACATATGCACAAATTATTAAATAGTGGATATAAAAGTCTACACACCACTGTTAAAACAGCTGTTTTTTATGATGTAAAAAAAAAAAACTAACAAATTAAGGCTGTGAAACGATTAATCGTGATAAATCACATCCAAAATTTAAGTTTGTGTTTACGTAATATATGTGTGTGTACGGTGTATTATTTTTTATATATAAATACACACACATGCATGTATATATTTAAGAAAAAATTGTTATTTATATATGACATATATTTATATATAATATGGATGTATAAATATATATATATATTTATAAAAATGTATATACAGGCTAATATTTCTTATATATATTATAACATATACATGCATGTGTATTTATATATACAAAATAACTACACACATTACACACACATATATTACGTAAACAAACTTTTATTTTGGATGCGATTATTCGTTTCACAGCCTTAAAACTCAGATAAATCAATTTAGAACTTTTGCACATTTAATGTAAAAATTAGAACCTATGCAACGCCACGAAAGTGACACATCCCTTATTAATTATGCATAAAGGGTGAAACAGCTTGTAGATTGGTTTTAATGATGGTGAGAGGTTGGTAATTGTCAGAGAAGTCTATTAAAAGGTTGTTCATTTAATGAAACAGTTTGTGCATGTCTTTATGTCCTTTAAAATAACTAAAAATCGTCCATAAAATAAAGAAATGTATCTTTAAAAAATACATTATAAGAAGCCAACTGTGAAAGTAATTACTGAAGCTAATAGAAAATCATAAAGACGAGACAGCTTTACTTCTACAGCGCTCCACACAATTCAGACGTTTCAAGCAGTTTCACAAAAATAAATGTATCATGAAACAAGTTCAATTTCAGCAGTAAAGCTGAAGTATAGAGTCGATAGTTTATTAATTGATTCAATATTAATTTCAGCAGTAAAGTTGAAGACAATTTAACTTTTCTTCTCATACAATACTGTCAGTGCAGACAATTTGATACAATTAGTGAATACTAATTGATTATAATTCACAAAACGCTGTGGAATGTTAAAATGTTGTACTTGGTTCAGATTTGTGTACAGTTATTAAATTATGCTATCCAGTATTGTGGACCATTTTGTGACTTTTGTTTTGTACACTGTTGGATTATAAAATATAAACAATTACAATTTAGGAACAGTTTAATCTGAAATCAATATCTCTAATCCCCATAATTATTTATGTGGTTAATGCTGTGTAATAAGTGTACTATGCTATATACGTATACTAAACGAGGCGAAGTCACATTCAAGCTATTTTAAGGCAGGAAGAATTTTTTTCCCAGGAAAAATACGTTTAAATATGTCATTTTGGTGATCAAAGATGGTTTTTAAGGATACAAAAATCAACATAAATGTCAGAAGAATGTTCCAATAAAGTTATGAAAATGTTATTTCTGAATGTTCTCTGATGTCAGACATTACAGTTTTTCTCAATTATTTACACACAAATTCTGGTACTTGAGACACAATGAGCACAACATGAGACTCATTCACCAACCCCCTGAGCCAATTCTGCTAAACTACAAGCACAATTCCTGCTTTACACTCAAACTGCAGTTCTAAGACACACTTTTTTCAAAACACTACACACAATTCTCTGCTTTTGGCACAATTTTCATGCAGAAAATATCTTGTTTTCACAAGGAACACACTGACATTCAAATATGCACACTGACTCATCACAAGGACACACACCCGTCACACAGTTTTACACCCGTCACACACACCCGTCACACAGTTTTACACCCGTCACACAAACCCGTCACACAGTTTTACACCCGTCACACAGTTTTACACCCGTCACACAAACCCGTCACACAGTTTTACACCCGTCACACACACCCGTCACACACACCCGTCACACACACCCGTCACACACACCCGTCACACAGTTTTACACCCGTCACACAAACCCGTCACACACACCCATCACACAGTTTTACACCCGTCACACACACCCATCACACAGTTTTACACCCGTCACACACACCCGTCACACAGTTTTACACCCGTCACACACACCCATCACACAGTTTTACACCCGTCACACACACCCATCACACAGTTTTACACCCGTCACACACACCCGTCACACAGTTTTACACCCGTCACACACACCCATCACACAGTTTTACACTCGTCACACAAACCCGTCACACAGTTTTACACCCGTCACACAAACCCGTCACACACACCCGTCACACAGTTTTACACCCGTCACACACACCCGTCACACAGTTTTACACCCGTCACACACACCCGTCACACACACCCGTCACACAGTTTTACACCCGTCACACACACCCGTCACACAGTTTTACACCCGTCACACACACCCGTCACACAGTATTACACCCGTCACACACACCCGTCACACACACCCGTCACACATACCCGTCACACAGTTTTACACCCGTCACACAAACCCGTCACACACACCCGTCACACAGTTTTACACCCGTCACACACACCCGTCACACAGTTTTACACCCGTCACACACACCCGTCACACAGTTTTACACCCGTCACACACACCCGTCACACACACCCGTCACACACACCCGTCACACAGTTTTACACCCGTCACACAGTTTTACACCCGTCACATACACCCGTCACACACACCCGTCACACAGTTTTACACCCGTCACACACACCCGTCACACACACCCGTCACACACACCCGTCACACAGCTTTACACCCGTCACACACACCCGTCACACAGTTTTACACCCGTCACATACACCCGTCACACACACCCGTCACACAGTTTTACACCCGTCATACACACCCGTCACACAGTTTTACACCCGTCACACACACCCGTCACACAGTTTTACAGTTAGCACTCAGAGCTTTAGCATAAACCGGCAACAGGTGAGCTCTTCAATGGAGCAATGGATGCCAACATGCACATCAGTGTTCAACTGGTTCTTATAAATGTCTATTCATATGATGGTTTGTGTGTGTTATTTGAAAACAAAATACCCTTTTGAGAAGGAATTATATTGTTTTGAATGTAAAGTTTCATTTTGCATGAACAATTGAGGGGTTTTGCTCATTGTGTGTGTGTTTTTTGATTTGTGTGTAGAGTTCTGAGAATATGAGGCATTCTTTCAGAAAATGTGTGTAAACAATCGAGAAAAACTGTAAAGGAACACGAACATTCCATTTCATCATTCTTCAACACATAATGTAAATGTTACTTTTGAGCGTTCTCTAGAAAACACGTAGTAACATTTTAAAAAATGCTAGTCGAAGGTCCAACTGAAACTATAAATAACGTTTGTGTGCTAACGCTAATAAAGAGCAGAACACTTTGACTGAGCGTTCTATCAGTGTGCGAGAGAGCGCTCTGTGTGTGTGTGAAGGGTTGTGTGTGTTGTTGTGTTACCTGGGTAACCCTGAGTCACGGTGTTGATGTGTGTGTTGCTGAAGACGCCCACTCTCGCCCCGCGCCCGTTCTTCACACACACACAGATGCAGAGAACGACAGCGGCCACCGCTCCCATCAGAAACACTACGCCAAACACAATCCCTGAGATAGCCGTCCCCCTGAAAGAGCCGAGAACAGTGATGATGATGATGATGATGATGACGATGATGACGATGATGATGACACTAGAGTCTTCTGTAGAGCTGACCAATCTGAATGTCTCATTTTATAAAAGTTAAAGAGTCTGCATCTTTGATCCTCTTATTTTCTGATGAGAGGTTTATCTATGCATCATCTTTCTACTCTTTTAGTTCCGTCTGTGTAAAGCACTTTGGATTACCATCGTGTATGAAATGTGAAATATTAAATAAACTTGCCTTGCCTATTTTCAGGGTTCGTACAGATGCTGTAAAATGTAATTCCAGGACTTTCAAGGACTTTTCACTACTTTTTTTTTTTTTTTTTTTTTGGTATTCAAGGACTATAATCAGAGATCTCACCAATCAAACAACATCTTTATTATATTTCAAATGTAAAAAAAAAAAAAAAAAGGTAAATAGATCAATAAAAATAAACTAATAAAACAAAATGATACTAATAAAGTGCAGCACATGCAATGACTGGTAACTTTCACATTTTAAAAGGATATACCATGACAAAGATATCGCTTTCCTTGTTCAAACTGATTGTTTTTCTCATGAGTATATGATTGACCTGAAGAATGAAAGCTGTCTCACATACTTGGATATTAATATGAGCAATATTACACTCATAGCAATGCCAAATTGGCTCTATGTCTATATCAGATGGGCCGCAGTGTTCATCTTGCATGAAAAGATTGTTTTATCGATAAAATGATACACTAATTTAACATATATTGCACTTTTCAAGTACCTTTCATAAATACGGCTGTTTTCAAGGACTTAAATTTCCAAAAGTCAAATTCAAGCACTTTGCACGAACCCTGGCTTATTTTTGTGAAGCTGTGATCTGTATAAAGTGCTTTGGAAATAAATGCTTATTTTAGCAAACTCTAACTACCTGTTTTATGGCAATATTTGCATTCATCCAGTAAACTACACGTGTGTGAGTGACACCAGACCACCCAGAACTGCTGATGGATCATCGCTCTCCTGACCAAACATGTCTTTGTTGAGGCACAAACGCTGCTTTTCAGTCGTCAGTTCAAGTATGGATTAATGTGGGAGTGAGAGACCAAAGGTAAATATATATATATATGGATGTTCACATGAGAGTGAGATTAATAGATCCTCATCGACAGCAAAAGCCTTCATTTTCTCAGCTTACAAACAACGTTTGGCTAATGCTCCCATTTCATTTCGAAAGCGTGTTCATAACTGAGAATAAACGATATTACTGAAAGAGTGTTCATAACTGAGAATAAGTGATATTACTGAAAGAGTGTTCATAACTGAGAATAAGTGATATTACTGAAAGAGTGTTCATAACTGAGAATAAGTGATATTACTGAAAGAGTGTTCATAACTGAGAATAAGTGATATTACTGAAAGAGTGTTCATAACTGAGAATAAGTGATATTACTGAAAGAGTGTTCATAACTGAGAATAAGTGATATTACTGAACGCGTGTTCATAACTGAGAATAAGTGATATTACTGAACGCGTGTTCATAACAGAATAAGTGATATTACTGAAAGAGTGATCATAACTGAGAATAAACGATATTACTGAACGCGTGTTCATAACTGAGAATAAACGATATTACTGAACGCGTGTTCATAACTGAGAATAAGTGATATTACTGAAAGAGTGTTCGTAACTGAGAATAAGTGATATTACTGAAAGAGTGTTCATAACTGAGAATAAGTGATATTACTGAAAGAGTGTTCATAACTGAGAATAAACGATATTACTGAAAGAGTGTTCATAACTGAGAATAAGTGATATTACTGAAAGAGTGTTCATAACTGAGAATAAACGATGTTACTGAAAGAGTGTTCATAACTGAGAATAAGTGATATTACTGAAAGAGTGTTCATAACTGAGAATAAGTGATATTACTGAAAGAGTGTTCATAACTGAGAATAAGTGATATTACTGAAAGAGTGTTCATAACTGAGAATAAACGATATTACTGAACGCGTGTTCATAACTGAGAATAAGTGATATTACTGAAAGAGTGTTCATAACTGAGAATAAGTGATATTACTGAAGGCGTGTTCATAACTGAGAATAAGCGATATTAATGAAAGAGTGTTCATAACTGAGAATAAGTGATATTACTGAAGGCGTGTTCATAACTGAGAATAAGTGATATTACTGAACGCGTGTTCATAACTGAGAATAAGTGATATTACTGAAAGAGTGTTCATAACTGAGAATAAGTGATATTACTGAAAGAGTGTTCATAACTGAGAATAAACGATATTACTGAACGCGTGTTCATAACTGAGAATAAACGATATTACTGAACGCGTGTTCATAACTGAGAATAAGTGATATTACTGAAAGAGTGTTCATAA
>CM060616.1:1310000-1332500 GCA_030578275.1 Meda fulgida | reverse complement strand
CTGAAATGCATACGTTACCGGTAAATAAGCAAAGCAGCAGCGAGTCCCGCACGAACTTCCAACTCTTCTGTGAACTCGGATTTTCCATAATGTTCTCGTAGATTCATGGAAAACAAACGCGTCTAACTAACTTTTACATTTTAGTTGACAATGAATGTCTTAAATCTCACTGTAAACGAACCGATGACGGGTCTGTGTTGGTCTGACTGTCAGTTTCAGACGCTTAAAATAAAGGAACGCTTTAATCCATAACGCTCCACGTGTTCCACGAGTCTCAGAACTTCTAGTTTGACTCCTTCCTCTTTGTCTTTAACTTCTTCCTTGCGCTATTTTCTTTTCTTCGCCCGATCCCCTCCCCCAGGAACTTCTGTCTGTCAGTCTGGATGCGAATGAAGAAGAGCCGCCCTCCTCCATCCACCGTCACGACTCATCATCATCATCATCTTCATCATCATCATCATCAACAACTCACGAGCCGCACGATCCTTCTGGGAACACGCTGGCTCTTTTCAATGGCTGCAAATTGCGGCATCATCTTCTCGCTGTAGTGAGTGTCTCTCTCTTCAATAGTGTAAACAAGAGCATCTCATATACACGAGCTTCAAATAGGATTTATAGTCCTGAGGCTTCATAATGTAGCCTATCTGTCGTAATCTGTATAAAAAGAGGCTTATAGGAAACAATAATGATGGTCAACATACTCGGGATTAGGGAAACTCACCATAAAAAAACGTGCATCCATCCGAAATGCCCCCTTACAATGTTTATAGTGGGCTCAATAACCTACTCGATCATAATAACGAAGTAGTTGACCAAATATAACATTCCCATTAAGATATTTGAATGTTCTCTAAATGTTGAAAAACCGTTTTTTTATATATTTTTTTAGTGATTTTTTTGGCAAATGTTAAAGTCTCCCTGTATCATTTTATTCCTTAAAACTCATTTTTGATCACCAAGATGACATATTTAAACGTTCATAACCTTGAAAAAAACTCTTCATGCCTTAAAATATCTTGAATGTAACTCGACACCCTTGCCTCATTTGGTATACGCGGTTCTATGAATATGCAAATGAGCCCCGCCTCCACTTACTCACTCAGCTCAGAGATCCACTGGTTGACGATCACACGTTGATCTGATTGATTACAAGGTAGTTTGTGACGTCAGAAACACCAGCGATTGTGTTTTTGAGACTGTCATCGGTTCACTGCAGTTTTAAATACTCTCTGAACATGTATGTTCTCTGAGCATTCTGATTCTGAAATAGTAACATTCTAAAAATGATTGTCCAGCTAAGATGTTTCAGAAAAAAGTTGCATGAACGATGTATAGCCTAGTTACGGTTTTTGTGCTAACGTTTTGAGAACATTATTAACTTAAAATTTAACATTACTGAGTATATATTACATATTTACATCTGGCTTGTTTCACCCTGTGTAGTTTTCAGCCAGTCAGAGATAGAAGAGGCCCTGCTATCATGGTGTGTGAACTCGAAGTCACTGATTATTTTGCAGAGCGATTGGTTGTAAGTTATTCAGCAGAAGGACTCTCTGGGTTTGAAAGCACTTCTACTTGAACCACCCTTGTAATCTTGGTTGTCCATCGATATCGATGATGACGATCCTTTACACAACTCATCTATTTCTGGGCTCGTATGTGGCTATAGAGTCCAATCCTTGAACGGCACAGCTGTCCGCAGTAGGGACATGGAAACTGTCCTAGTTCAGTACTTGCAGATTCAACCAACTTCCTCCTATCTCGGGCCTCAGTGATGTGCACGCGGCGTCTCACCTCGAATGCGCCTTGTGCCAGCCTTGAGAGAGTACACCAGCCAGACCTGTCTTGTGTGCGAAGCTCTAGATCTTTTGGGGCGATTCCAGCAAGATTCAAGTAGGACTTCACAGCGTCTGCCACGCTTTCGTTTGCCTGAGGAAAGCTCACCATATAGAAGCTGTTTTGGCAATCTACTGTCGGCCATACGAATGATGTGCCCTGTCCAACGAAGCTGAGATTTTAAGATCATGCCTTCGATGCTGGTTGTCTTGACTCTGTCCAGGACCTCAAGGTTCGTTATGCGGTCATGCCAGCTAATGCAGAGAAGTGACCTCAGACTGCGTATGTGGAATTGTGCAAATGTCTTCTGTACAAGGTCCATGTTTCACATCCATCCAAAAGGCCAGTAAGAACAATAGCCTTGTACAGTTTTACTTTTGTGGTTAATCTAATGTTATGTTGGTTCAGACCCCGGTTTTTCAAGCGGCCAAGAGCTTGACTTGCTTTGCATATACGGGCACTGATCTCCTTATCTATTGTTCCATCGCAAGAGATAACACTACCCAAGTACTTGAAATGTTCGACTGTCTTTAGTTCTGTCCCATCAATGGTGATAGAGGGAGGAAGGGCATTGGAAACAGGGGCTCGTTGTAACAGGATCTCTGTCTTACCCAGGCTGATGGTCAGACCAAAGAGACGGGAGGCTTCTGCAAACTTGTTGACAATGTTCACTTCTACTTGAACCACCCTTGTAACATAATGACTAAACCCAACAGTGTCCTCTTGAATTATTAAAGCTATTTATATAACTAAAGACTTCCTCGTTATGAGCAGTGATGTGATTATTACCTGTGCTGCTGAATGTGCCAGTCGTGCTGTCTTTCTCTGAACAGCTGTTGAGAGTGCTAATAAATACATCTGAATTAATTTAATTTAGTTTAATTGACTTCATTTGGCCCAGTAGATTTATTTGTCTTGTTCATAATATGAGCAGCTGTGCATTAATTATTGCCATCATGACTAGATCTGGTCATGTTGACGCTCTTTTGACTTTATTTTTATTGCATGCATTTATTTGAATATAATTATGTACTTTGTCAAACAATGCATACATTTGTGTTCAAACTATTAAAGTTGCAATTTCTGGACAAATCGGAGGTTAATATGATATTGGTATACCTTATAACTTATATCTCTTGCTAAACTGTGTTTTGCTTACTTTGCAATTATCCACCTTTTATGAATAAATTAATAATAAATAAGTGTGTGCTCTTATTTTAGACCTTGTGCTGGATTTATTGTGCAACTGATTTGTATTTGTTTAAATAGGTATATAGAAGCAACTGAAATATAAAGTGAAATTTCCAATCATAACAAATTATCCACATAAAAAATATCATACATTTAGAGTGAAATACTCTTTTTTGTCACTCCTGCAGTACCTTCATCAACCCCTAGAGTTCCTCAGTCCAGGATTTAGACTCGCAGCCACGCCCAAAATAAGCCAAACAAATCAGGTTTTGATCCACAAATTAATGTGATACTTTATTCATAAACCTAAGATCATAGATATCGTATAAATACTTTAATATAATCTACATCCTTCAGTTATTTCAATAACAATAATAAAAATAACAACAAATAGAAATACAATATTTATAAAAAAGCAACAAGATTATATTAAATGGGCTGTACAAAAATAAATAATGTTAGGATATTCTGTACAAAAAGACATACCTCATTACAAAGACACCTTCTCAGAAGGCAGGAGAGGATTACTTATGAAGTAGTAGTAGGAGAGAAGTCCCTCACCATATCTCCACAGACACAATCACACAGAACTGACCCACACACACATTAAAAACACACACAAACACACTCTCTCCTCAGGTGTAGAACCTATGCTCTTTGGTCACCCTCCCCCTTCAAAAATATGATCCCTCTTGATCGGGTATGGCTTTGCAAAATGCTGAAAATATCAACCTAGGAAGCTAAAAGTAAGGCTAATGTGCATTGTTAAACTTAGTTATGAGGAAATGCATAATACCTGTTGTGGTGATTGATTAGCAGCATGTGTGCCTAGCTGAGGTGAGATAAGGTGTTGATTTTGGCAAGAAAAATGCATTTGTTAAATATGTGCTTTGGGTCAGAGTGTGCAACCTTTAAACGGAGAACCACTAGAGGGCGTTTTATTTAAAACACCACCACTAATGACCTCCTCTGTCTCAGTACTGGTCTTGACCCTGGTTAAAGACAATATATGCTCTCTTGTGACACATTAAACCTATCTGTCTAGTCCAGCTCAGACAGACGGTACAAATGCATAGCTGTTTTATGCACCCTTTCATTAATCATCCATCATACACACACATGCACACTCAAAATCTAACATGCATGACATCAGCATCCAAAGCAGCAGAGGTGTTCGTATTCTCATCCTCCATCACAGCTGTCAAGACACAGCTTTGTACCCAGTGTTGGATGGGTGGGATTTGAAACACTGGAAGAAGTTTGGTTGCAGTCTCAGACCCTTTGAATCCAAAGACCTGTGTTTGTCGGCACCAACTTGCAAGGTTGTTACATGTTCAGTTTCAACAGGGAGTCATGTTGCACAAATCCAGGAGAGGTCGTGGCCGATCTTTTGCGTTGCAGCTCTCGTTAGGCAAAGTGCGATTCTCGTGTCCGATGCAACGCAATTGACGCTTGCGAAAGCCTCTTCCACATGATTTTGAACAATTGGACCACTCCCCGAGGAGCCAGGATGGGCAAGCCTGAAGACCACAGGGTTGTGACGACACAGGGCGCAGCTCTTCAGGACAATCTTTTGACTGACGACCATTAGCATCAATGCAATGAACGTCCCGCTTCTGGATCCCAACACCGCAAGTCTGCGAACAGGGTCCCCACTCACGTAGGACCCATTCGGCATCGCCTGCTACGCTAATGGCGTTAATGGACATTTGGCGTCCCAGTGGGTTTGACCCACTTGGACGTGGAGCGAAATAGCTGTACTTTACGCGAGGTCTTGGGGACTCACCGACTGACAACACCTGGATAGTAAGAGCCTCAGGTAAGGGAGCGAAGCTTCGGATGCGCTCTAGTGTGGCAGAGGAACCGCTGTACCGCAGAAGCGCACCTTTCAAAGAGATGTCAGTCTCTAAAGTCGTCAGCTTATAGTCGCCGTTCAGTAGGTATGTGCCATCTTGCCGACGAACTGCTAGGTAGCTATTGTCGTGGCGGCGGCCTCCGAGAGAGCGCTGCTTAACGTCTAGGTGCGTGGCGCCAGCTGGAATCGTCACTATATCTTGGTAGCCCGGTCTAAAGTGCAGAAACAAGCAAAGGTTAGTATAAACAGAAATCTGAGGAGGTGTGTTGGAAAACTTAAACTATCCAGCATGCAATACCCGTCATTTCACTGTCTAGGTTAACTATAGACCCGATATAGTCCGACTATGAGTAACACACTTCTAGACAAAATAACCTTGAATTTGGTTACATGTTGTTTTTGGCAAAATGACTTGCAAGATGTTTGATGTTCCATCATGTAACCAAAGTAAATAGTGATTACAAGGTGTTTGGTTTAATTTCTTCACTCATTTAATTTCATTGTTATCTAATTGATGACTAGTCTATTCTTGGGCGATGGTTTAGACGTCTACTAAATTTTCACTGACAGGCCAAATTTTGCTCTGTTTTAGCCTAGACATCTAGGCTGTGTTTGGACGGCTATTAGACGTCTTTTAAATGCAAAACTGGTTGCGGGTAGCTGGTAACAGGTTGTGGGCTTACTTGGAACGTTCCATCGATCCAGAAACTTTCTTGCAAGTAGATCCGTCTCCTCCACAGATGCCGCACTTGTCGAAACGTTTGTTAGAGCCGATGACCCGATCACAACCGGCCTTCACACACTGGCCTTGGACACAGACTGAGGTTGAATCTGGGGTGCATGGTGTACCATCGGCAACCTGAAGGCACAGGAGTAGGGGTGTCACAATATATCACAATACAAAAATGCAACAAAATGCATCGTGGATAGTTCACTCAGAATAAAAACTACTGTGTGAGAAAAAATTCAAGTTCACAGAGTTTTAATGTCAGTACTACATTAAACTACCATATATAATGTTGAATATAATGTATAATAATGGACTGGGGGAATATTTTTGGTCCTGATAATGCCAAATGTCTTATGTTACCAGTAAAATGTGGCCTACATTATTTTAAATATATCTAGTCAGTGACAAAGATCAAGCATATTCGTCTAAAATAATTCTGTATTTTCAGCTTCAGAATCATGAATACTTTTGTCGCTATTGTCCTGTGCATTAGGTTTCCAATCCAAGCCTATTCATTTACACCCACAATGTAAAACCAAATTTAGCATTTTAATCAACAGTACTTTTTTTTTTGTTAACCTTTTATCATATGTCTTGGAGTATCGCAATAATATCATATCGTGAGTTCAGTTTCGTGATATGTATCGAAACAGGACATGAGGGTATCGTTACACCCCTACATTAGAGGAAACCTCGGATTACACATTGGCCTTGCATCCAACAAACCATTATTAAATCAACTCTTGATCAGGATAATAGAGACACTCACCTTTGGCTTCAGAATGAAGAAGTACCCGGTTCCCTTTGCTCGGCACATCAACTTGCAGCGGTCCTTGGGAGAGACTCCCGCATACTTCGGCACCCACTCGACACCGTCTCCTGAGCCGAATGACACCTGAGAGGAGATGTCATTGTGGGCCAAACACTGTTCCTCACGGAAGGTCAAACCTGCACAAACAAATACAGTTAAGTATAAAGCAGCTTGCATATGGTTGCATTGGTTTCAGGTACAGTGACAAGACCATCCCTTACCATTACTATCAGGGCAGGTCTCTGTGTTGCAGGAGCGGTACTGAATCCTCTTGCCCTCACAGTATTTCCCTCCATTTTTGGGTTGGGGATTGTCACAGTCCCTAAAAGAGTATTGCACACCTCCTCCACAGGTACGTGAGCAATCTCCCCAAGATCCCCAGGTTCCCCATCCACCATTGACTGGAGTCTTAAAAGCAAAAAGTAATTGTCAGTAACAAATCAGAATTACACTATTTCGGTCAACAAATGGTAACCAAATGGTGTTTACCTGATATCTGGCAGCTTCAGACTTGCTCAAACATCGTCCTGCCATACAGTAGCTGTCAGACCCGCAAGACGTCCCATCGGCCCACGGAAAGTTCTTGGTTTGGCAGACCAGGAGTCCATTTGAAGTTGTGACGGTGCACCAAAGTGCGGCGCAAGTGGTGCTCAGGTCAGGACAGTGCTGGGACTCCTCTCCGAATGTGAGACGGCACTGTCTGTCGGCATCGTAAACTGAACCTGGTAGAGCCTGGGGCAACTGCTGAGGCTTCTGGGGCTTGTCCAGTAAACACTGACCATGGCCATTGTCCAGGAATGATGTGACCATCACGGCACTGCAAGGAGACCAGGGCTGAAGCTGGTCCAGATTTGACAAGGTCGAGGCCATCATGTGGGCGCTCCATTGGTCGCCATTAACACTGGCACATTGTTTGGCATCATCATGGGGCATGTTGAACACGTGACCTACAGGAGAAGCACAATCATTGACTTGTTCTACACCTGCATAGTTTTTAGTTTTTTTATAAAACGGTTAGTTCCAGTCGTTGATTCTGATTGGTCAATAGCTGTGTTTGAATCACGATAAAACACGACCGCTTCACCCAAAGGTTCTGTGCATCACTACACAACACCCCTAGCAACCACTCTTAGCAACATAAACATATGTTTGTTCTCAGTGATATTGTTCATTGATGCTAGAGTAGAATATTGTGAGAGATTGAGTGAGCATTTACAGTAGATATAGCATTTTCCTTCAGGTCAGGTCTATATTCGTAATAAAGCATCCTTTTGAATGTCCTCTGCGATATCTTGTCCTTTTAACAATTAAGGGGTGTTTCCGACATGCTAGTCATTTGTCAGTTGCGTCTTGCTTCTCCGTGTTCACAAGTTTCATTCTTTTCAATATAAAAGTCTTCTACTGACTGACTCACTCATATAGACAGTCTTTGCCACCATCTAAAGGCGAAATAATCTAACTTCTGTTACTGTGCACGGTCAGGGACTATTTTTCCAGCGGAAGGAAGGCTTTCACTTTCTGAAATTTGCATTTATACATTTTTGGCTTTAATATTTGTATTGTGTGGTAACCGTTTAATAAAAGCAATAAGGTACTCAAGGCTAGTGCTGTATCGTGAATAAGTCACGGCTGAAGGGGTTACTCTGCTTCACGCCGTGCCAAACAAAGCCCTTCAGCAATACATAGAAACATGGGGATGTACCTACCAAGCTCATGTGCTACGGTGAAGGATGCCTGCAGGCCGTCATCTTCAACAATGGAGCAACTCCGATCAGGATCGCACACGGTTCCCACATCCGCCATCCCCAGAGTGTCACAAGAATGAGCTCCACAAAGATCCTGCACAATTCACAAATATGAGCCATGGCACATAATATACTCAGATGAAACCAGGTGTGGTATATTAAGTGAGATGTACCTGTCTGGTGAACAGCACTGCAGTGTCGTAGTGCTCCGGGTCCCGGTCACTTGATGGGTTGTGCTGCTTTTGCCACTGGCAGAAGTTTCTAAGGGTAAGCGCCGCATTGGTGGACACCTGGGGACCGTGCTCTTCATCATACACAACAAGCAGCTTCACAACTGCCAGAGTGATTGAGTTGTGAATGGTAGGGTGTCGATACAGACGGGACGCCACCGCCATGATGGTCAGCAGGTAAGGTTTGAGCCCAGCTCCATGAAACTCTGCCATTGACTGGTCTGCCACAATCATGATCTCCAAATAACGAGGAGTGGACACAAAGCGGCGGGATCTGTGGTGTGCTGGAGGATAGGAAGACAGTTATTAAAACTGGATGTTTTAAATCATATTCAGTCTTAGAGCACTATTTCGTCTTTTTTTTTAAAAAACATCAAATGACTTTTCCCATGTTGATGATCAAAAGCATGGTCTTTTCTTTATTTGAACACGCAAGTAGATGCAACGATTAATCGTGATTAATTGCATCCAAAATAAAAGTTTGTGTTTACATAATATATGTGTGTGTACTGTGCATAATTAGTTTGTATATATAAACACACACACATGCATGTATATAGTTAAGAATAATGTGTTATTTATACATAAAATATTTATATATAATATAAATGATATATATACAGTATATACATGCATATATTTCTTAAATATATACATGCATGTGTGTGTATTTATATATACAAAATAATTATACACAGTACACCCACATATATTATGCAAACACAAACTTTTATTTTGGATGCGATTAATCTTGCACAGCCGTAGTTTGATCACAATTTCCTACTTCCTATTGCTAGTTGGTGTCAGGTGATATTAAGGGGAGGGACTCATTCCTGAGTGCATTTTATTGGACATACATTTAAATACACCTGTGAGTGCAAGATGATGTCATCAATAATTTTGGTCTGTTTAACTGAAATCGAAAGACTGTGTTTAGACACTAAATGTCTTAGGAGTACACTCTTTACAATAAAGATTCCAAAATATATATATATATATTTTATTTTTTTATTTTTTTTTGCAGTGATGCCATTGAAGAACCATTTTTGGCTCCTCAAAGCACTTTCTTTCTTTGTATAAAGAACATTTTAATAATGTAAAGGACTGTTTTTCATCATTAAATAACCTTTTATAATAAACAAATGCAATTTTGATTGCAAATAGTTAAGTGAGATGTGATGGTGTCTAATACCCTATTAACGAGAGAGAGAGGGGAGAGAGAGAGAGAGAGAGAGAGAGAGAGAGAGAGAGAGAGAGAGAGAGAGAGAGAGAGAGAGAGAGAGAACTGTGTACTTAAAAAGATGGAAAGCCATTGGGAGTTATGGATGATCTTGCTTGCTTCTTTATTTGACTAAGCTTCTGCTCCGCCCTGTTAACAACTTATCCAACATTTGCGCACTTTCACGAGAAACGTTGGTGGAAATACAAGTCCTCCGGTGCGGATCTGCGCAACATGCGGTACCAGGAGGAGAACTTCCACGTCTCTCCAACCCAAGCCCATTCTCTCCCAGTCCCACCTCCCCCAACCCACGTCCCCTTCCCTCCTCCTGCGTATGTGGAGAGATTTCTGCCCTCTCCAAGTTAACCCTCGCCTCGCTTTTGGAGAAGTTCTCTTCTGAAGTGCACTTTAAAAAGAACGCGTATTCTTTAAGACTTGCATCTGTGCACATAGCAATCGTCTTTACGCGATTTGGCGCGTAATGCGTTAAGGCAGACGCAGGACTTTTAAACCTGCTTAATTCGCTCCTCATGTGCCAGCGCGCGCCTAATCACGCGGAGTCACCGAGTTTATTCGGGTTACCGGAGGCGTGCATGAAATATTACTGGAAAATAATCTCAGTCTCTCAATAATAGCCTAATAAACGTCTGTACAATAAACAAAATGAAGTTTTATTCTGCAATATTTACCTTTAGACTCAGATGGCTCTGTATCGGATTTGGTTGCAAATGGTTTCTCGGAGACCCGTTCCTCCTCCTCGTTCACCCCACACTTAGACCCTTTCTCCTCAGCCAACAACCCTCGTTTTCTCCTGCGGATGATATGGATGT
Organism: Meda fulgida; assembly: GCA_030578275.1. Lineage (NCBI taxonomy): Eukaryota > Metazoa > Chordata > Actinopteri > Cypriniformes > Leuciscidae > Meda > Meda fulgida. The sequence goes on along the minus strand of CM060616.1, from coordinate 1,322,053 downwards.
CTCCATCTGAAGCCTGCCCGCTGGTGTTTGCGGGTTGAATGAAGTACTCTTCGCCCCCGACATAGAAACCGCCCCGCAGTCCATTGCACAGATTGATCGCCGCAGCGGAAAGTTCTTCTCCGTACACGGACCCCGAGAAGAAGCACCGCGCCTGTCCCGCGCTGTCAAACTCCTCGGACTCCGGTTTCCCCACCATCTGGAACACAAACCCAGGCGCTAAAAAGGTCTGATCCGGTTCCAGCACCAACACCATCCGATTTCCAAAGACGTCCAAGCGATAGATGCGTTTCTCGGATTCCTTTTCCCGTGCTTCTGCTGAATGGGTCGGTTCGGTGCCGTGCGAGTCGAGCCGAACCGGCACCACCGTGCTCTCCTCCCACGCGCTCTGCGCCGCGTTTACGCACAGGGCTGCAACCAAACCCAGCATGACGCGCAAAAAAGACATTATATTCCTGTTGGGTGAAAGACAAATAAAATGATGCACCCGATGGAAATCCTTACAAAGTTTTAGTTCTTTTGAGAATTTGACTCCCGAATCACCAGAAAACTGCAATAGCTACCAATCCAGAGCTTAACATGGAAATAAATAAAATAATCGCAGTCTCTAGCAGCAGTTGAAAACAAGACGAGTCCTAAAAACCATCAAAGGTGGAGAATTTCCCTCACTGTTTCAGCTCTTTCTCTCCTTCTGTCTGAGAAGCGAGAAGCTTCTCTCTATATATGCTCCTGTGCAGGACCACCCCTTTCCTGAAGCGCCTTTGATCCACTGAACCCGAATCTAGTGCGTAACAGAGTGCTGGAGCTCCGCCACAATCATCAATCATCACAGGACAACACTTCAGTTCTGACCAATTCCTCATTCGAACTCTTTATCTGTCTATATGCCTCGTGCTTTCTGCATTTACACCACTTATAAAGTCCATTCACATTCTGAGAGTAGCTGTGAAGTGCACTAATATGACAGTTTTGTCTCTAGGATATAAAAATATGTACTGAGTATTCATGAAAATTCTGAATGTTTTCTGAACGTTCTAAACTTCCAGGTTTTTAAATGTTTAAATTCGAACGTTACATTCTAAAGTAGCCTATCACTCCTACTTTTGAATGTTCTCTGAACGTTCTAAATCAAAAAGTAACTTTCAAAAAGTTACATGTAACATTTCAATGTGACATTTTGAAACCTCCAACAAGAGAAAAACGTCCCATGAAAACATTATTAGAGAGCAGATAACTTTGAACGAGCGTTACTGGAAGAACGTTTGTCCATAGCTTTGAGGGAACTCCTGATAAGAGCCGGGCCGCGGTGCTGTTAAGGTGGACCGGATCCTCTCCTCCAGAAACGCTTCTAGTGTCGGGCAGGGACTCCATCCAAAAATGAATTATGTGCGGTTTATGGCTCTCGCCTCACAGTGTCGGAGGAAATAGTTTGTGTCTCGCGCGTTTAATGGGCCACATTTAATTTAAGCGGTCGGTGACCTTCTGAAAGGAAGTACATGCCGCCCGAGAACAAACCCAAAGTGTTCTGAATGAAAGAAGACAATGGATATCAAATGTGGACTTAGCCTACTGAAGATGAAGATTCACTGTCATTATATAATACAACTTTACATTTCATTGTTCTGAATATATGCTTCAGACTTAATGCTTACATTATAACATTTATGCAGAGTATCTGACTTTGAGTGACATATAGGCAACAATACGTTAATTTATGCATGCATATGCAACTTATGAACTAATACATAGATTTCAGTCAATCCTCAAGTCCAGAGAGTTGAAAGTCCACCTTAAATGCTTTTAGTGTGATTTGGAAGTTCAGTATAAATCCAGCAGATGTCAGCGGAACACAACCATTCATTCGCTCTTGCTGCAGCCGTGAGAGTCATAATATGGAAATATTATTTTTGAAATACATTTTTAAAGAGTAGGCCTATTGGTAGGTCTCTAAATTAATATCAGAAAATAAAATTGCATCTATGATAATTGTACAGGTATAAAAATATTTTAAGAAGAACGTATAACATTGCACACTGTATAGGTCAAATACCCACTTTTACCATTTTTTTTTTAAATTAATTTGGAATTTTTTTTTTAATTAAAACACGATATATAGCTATAAGAATGTAAATAGTGCGGTTTTCTGTTAATGTTAGTGTTCAGTTTTCTGTGTTTAATGTATTTACAGTAATGTGATGTCAAGCAGACAGCAGGTGGCGCTCCAGCATCATTTATGATCAGCAGCAAAACTAGTGTAGAATTATAGTGCAAGTGTTTTATTTTATTGCTTATTGAACAATAATGTCATGTACAAACAAGATGGCAACAAAAATACATAATTATACTATGACAGTAGGATCATGTGCAAAAAGAACAATGCACAAGTGCAAAAGTGCATTACAGAAAGAAAAAATAATAATAAATAGCTAAAATAAAAGAGGGGGGGGGGCTACGGTTTACTTTTAATGAGTCTATTGGCTTAAAAGATGTTTAAAAACTAACAACAAAATATAAAATACTAACATAAACCTGAGTGAACATAAGAAGGAATGTTATTTTAACCGCGGATCTCTCCATCGGTAATCTATAACTCTCCTGAATGCTGTGTGGGACAAAAATGGCGGATGGCGGATTATGATTGGTCAGATCGCCTGTCAATCAAACTCCCTGCGAAGGGTCAATGGTAACTCCCTCTGGAACCATATGCCAGTATTTCTGTTAACTTGTGACTTTAATATTTCTAAACTCCCTCTGAAATTGTCCAGATTCCACCAGCAAGTTCTTTTAGCCTGGGAAATTTGCTACTCACACAATTTTTCTCCTCACACTTCCTTTATTTGGAATAATGCCAATATTTTGGTTGCCATATTTTTAAGGAATTGGTTTAACAGGGATATTAATCATCTTATGAATATGTTTGATAATTATGGAAATCTTTTAACATACAAACAATTTATATGAATCCATAATTTTCCTGTGCATTTTCAGGAATTTAATTGTCATTAAAGCTATTTCTGCTACTCTGACTCATCTTATCAATAGTCATATTCAATTTAACTCCACATTAATGATAAATCCAAAATTAATATTAAACGGCATTGAATTGATTGATAAAAAATGCAATAATAAACATGTTTGTACAATATTTCAAATTTAAAAAAAGGAAAAAAGTATTAATTGGAAGACTGCTTAATCCCCTTTAAATACTGCATTAATAATTAAAAATTTGCATACCATTTACCCTGTTAAATCATTAATTGGAAAAGTAAAAATTCTATAAAAGGGGGAAAGAGGTGTTGACGCATTTGTTTTTTGAATTCAAAATTATCCAAAATTTCTTGAAGGAATTGTCAGAATTTATCTTTCATTTAGTAAAAATTACTATTATACTTTAAAGGATATTATTGTGTATTATGAAAAAAACAATGTTAACAAAGGTCTTGAATATAGGCTACATTGTTAATTTATTTATACTGTTGGCATAATTTTAATTCATCCCCAATATTTAAGATGTTTAAATTAGAATTTGATTGCTTCAAATCTTCTCTGAAATTGTTAAAAAACAAAAAGTCATTAACATGTTTAAAATATTATTTTTGGATCCCCTGCTACCAATTAATATTTCTCCTTGTTTTGTAATATTGTATGCTATGCTGGTTACTTGTTCTATCTGCAAAAAAAATAAATAAATAAAATAAATTCAGAAAGAGGAAAAAAAAACACCAAAAAAAGAAAATAAAAAAGCTCAGGAGACTTTAATGGAGATCTTCTGTTGGGTTTCATGACACGTTTAAGGTGTTTCTCAGACATTCATTAGGAGAAATAAAAGAGTCAATCTTCATGCAGATTTACATGAATATAGATCATGAATATAGATCATGAATATAGATCATGAATATAGATCATGAATATAGATCATGAATATAGACCAGAGATCATTTGAGATCTGAGATTTGATTGCAGAGTTTGTTCTGAATAAGCGCTTTCATCCAGTTAAAACAACTCATAAAAGAGAGTATATATAACAAGTCTGTAAGAATGTTTGTGGAGTAATTCCATCATCTGTACAGTTTATTATTTATTATCAAGTATGCAGATGATACTGCTCTAATGAGCCTTTACTGGATGTCTCTTAAATGCTCCAAAACTAAGGAGATGTTATTGATTTTAGAGCGCAGAATAACCCATCATACACCATGGGGAACAAATTCAATGAGTAATAACGTTAAAAATAGTTGCATCATAAACTCAAATGAAACTACAGTAAGTAAGAATACACAACAGAGGTTGTATTTATTAAAGGAATGATAATCTTTTAATGTCCATAGAGTGCCTATGACTGAGTTGCTCATATGATAATGCTTCAGAGGCTCAGTATAACTGTGACAAGCAAACTGCTGGGAATTAAGTTAACAAGTATAAAGAGTTTATAATGAGAAGAGAGTGCAGAATAAAGCTAATGATATACGAGGCATCTTTTATCTTATGCTTTTGAATTATTGCCATATTGTCCCCGATGCATGAAAAACTGGTCCAAACTATCTTTTATCCGCCCAGAAATGAGATTTTTACATTCTTCTTCTAGTCTTGATTAATGGTCAGCGGGTTTGTTATCCTAAATTTGCTTTATTTGCTTTAAATTATTATATGTATATGCCAACTGTGATTTTTTAAATGCGTGTTTTCTTAAGAAAAACTGATCATATGTTGTTTTTGTGCTTATAATCTCTGATTTGAAGCTGCTTTTTGGTGTTCAATGTATTGTTTGGTGTCATAATGGTCACACTGTTTAAATTTCACATAAATAGCCAATAATACATTTTAGTACAGAGATGTGTATGAAGATATTCTCAAAATTAGTGTCAATAGTACCAGGTTAACATGTGACAACTTACCCCATAGGGCCAGCGTGTGTTAAATGAAGTGCGGAAACATGAATTTATTTCCTGGGAAATAACAGAGATGCTCAATAGCTTTTATCTATGCAGAAATTACATAAAAAATAAAAATATTGACTCTCTAGTGAAAAGTGTGACAACTTGCCCCATCCTCTTACTCTTGATCAAATCGGAATTAAAATCAGTTCTTGCAGTCTTTATTTTAAAGTTGCTCTCAAAGCAAGACTGCTCATGTAAGATTTAAGCTGAAAAACACGCACTGAAGCGTCGTGTTGAGGTTAGTGTTATGTTTAATAAAGGGTTACTAATATCCCCCTCCGCTCTCCTTCACTTTAACGAACTGACATGCCCGTTTATTGGTTTCATTTAAGAAGTTAGAGATGTTAAAGGGATGGTTCTATCATCATTTAATCACCCTCAAAGGAGTAATGTTGGTAAACAAACAGTTTCCGATCCCCATTGAAAAAAATAATATAACAGATGTCAATGGGGTCCAAAATATGTCCTTAAAAATAAACTATTTGAGGGAGAGCAGATAATGACATCTTTTCAGGTGAACTGTCCCTTTAACTAAAACAGTGAAACAACATTGGCAACAAATTAATAAATGAAATGCAAACTTTTAAATATAGCGCTTTGTTTTATATATACATATATTCATGAAGATGGCTAAAAAACACAATTTTCTTCAAAAGGAACTATTCTGCTCACTCATATTCCTAGTTAAATAGTATTTATGAGACCAAATGACCATACCTAAATAAATAATTCATCATGTGTTTTCTTTTTTTTTTCACATACCAGTTGTACAAACAATAAATTATAAAATCAGTGCTGTGTATTTTCAGTGAAACGGCCATTTCCCATTGAGATGGTAGAACAGTACTGCATATACATGGAGAAGAGAGATGAAATCCTGGAAACACACTGAATCACATGAGATTATTCACCTTTAAAGTCACCGCGCGTACTTCTGTAACGTGATGCATTTCCAGGGATAGTCACTGAGAAAAAGCAATAATCTGAGAGATTATCATGACAATGAATCGTTCAAAATAAGAGCGGGAACATGAACTGAAGTTGTGTTGACTTTCTGCTGGTCATAATAACACACATATAAATCATACGTGTGATGCTGAATGATTCGCATCACATATCTGCGTTAATTTGCATGAGCGTTTGCATATGTAAATAACACTGAGCTGTGAAGCATGAAAACATTGTCAATTCAGCTTCAGTGTTGAAGCGTAAAAGGATTTAAAGCATGTTCTATGTCGAACAACGCCTGTGTTTACAGGAACACACTTACAATGGAAGTCTATGGGGCAAGACGTTTGCATCTGAATACACATTAAACATGTTAAACATGTCTCCTGGTCTGTGCAAAGTTCAAAAAATAATTCAACTCCTGAAATATATTTCATCAAGCAGAACAGAAGCATTAGGGGCCATACACAAAAAAGGGGTTTTTCATTTAAAAACGCAAGAAGAAACACACGTTTGCATGGAAAACAATGGAGGATCAGTGAGGGGGATGTAAAAACAGGCACGTTAACACATTTCTCCACACAGCAATTAGTTTACAGGCTTGTTCTGCTTTAACCCTGTGTAATGCCCTGTCCCATAGACCTCCTTTCCAAGTGTTTTACTTCTGTTGCAGAATATGAAACCATATTCACTGTGATAATCATGTGGTAACACTTTACAATAAGGTTATATTTAGTTTACTGCATTAGCAATGAATAATAATGTGTTCAAGAGAACAAAATCATCACGTCCTGGAGCAGAACATCAGTGATAAAACTGTACGTTTCTGCAATCTTTCTCTTTTCCCTCCATCATAAACGAGTGTGTGGAGCGTCAGAAACACACAAACAGATGCTGGTGTTCGGGAACACACTCGTGTGTGTGAGACGCTTCTGGAGGGAATTAAACACAATCATTCTGATCACACACTTCCACTTTCAGAAACACCAAACCAGCATTAGAGACGCTGCGACGCCATTGGTCCACTGGTTACTCCCGTTATCCAATCACAGACGCTGAGGCAAAGTCACATTTGTGCATTTTTTTAATTTATGCACATCTTGCCGTTTCCATTCAGCGTTTTTTTTTTTGTGTATCCCAAAATTTGCATAAAAATAGGTGTGTGGAAACAAAGCTGGTGTTAATTTTAACCTTTACTAATGCATTTTTTAAATGAATTTGTATTTGTTAATGCACTGTGAACTAACATGAACAATGCACAATTGTATTTTTAGTAACTAACATTGACAAAGATGATTAAATGCTGTAAAAATGCATTGGTCACTGATAGTTAATGTTAACAAATGCAGCCTCATTGTAAAGTGTTGCAAACTTATTTTGAACCCAGAACATTCCTCTGAACAACACAGACGTGTAAACAGCGTTATTGCGAGTAATCCAGGGCACACAGTGTCACACACACCTCGAGCCCTGGACTGAGAAAATCACACACACACACATTTAAATCACAGAGCCCAGTTTCCTTTTTCCATTACAAAGAAGGGAAGCTCAGTTCATTGGGGGAGTTTAAGACTCAAACGGAGCACAAACATCAGCTCAATCTCAGTCTTTATTAAACCCTTCTGAGACTGACCGTTCCATTCCTGGCCCTGGGCTTTTCTAGACCCTTAAAGCGACGTTCACACTGACAGAGATTTGCTAAACTTCTTTACACTGTCATTTTCAGTGGGAGTTGACAATCTGAGGCAACCCTCAGTTCAGCTTCATGCAAATGAGCTGTGATGTCATGCGGCGACTACCAATGGGAGCGCAGACTGACACAGTCGAGCAGGGCTGCGCGATAATATGATAATCACCATTATTTCGCTCAAAAATCATAATCGAGACGAATCACGTCATTGCAAAATTTCATCAGAATAAGCAGCTTTGGATAAATGCATAATTGTAAATGTATTGCACGTTCATGCAAGCACAAAATAATCATATGCAGGGTTTTGTTACATTAAAAACTTGTAGAACCTTAAAAAAGCTTCTCTCAAAAGCTAAAACAGTGAAACTCCTTAAATTAACTCCAATAATTCAAAATTATGTTAAGGTTATTCCATTAAAACAACAACAAAAAGATGTTGTATTGTCGCACAGAGGTTGCGCATTTATTCAGCAACCGTAAGATTCATGTTTGGATTTATAATATTGCAGACAATTATGCTTAATTAATCAAAAGTAGCAGAAATCATGTTTATGATTAATCGTGTAGCCCTGTGGTCGATTCAAATGACGGTTACACTGTTTGGTAAAAATGTTTCTTTTAGTGTCCTTGTTACCTGTAATTACTGTAGTAATAACTATAAATTGTGTATGATTACATGCAATAACCCTAAACCAGACCCTAATCCTAACCCTATAGCAAATACATTAGTTAATTATTAATGCTCAGTATTTAAATGCATAATTACACTGTAACGGACACCTTAAAATAAAGTGTAACCCAGTGTTTTAAGGTGGCGTCGTTACAGCACTGAGTAAGTATAGGGTTAAGGTTTGGTTTAGGGTTAGTTGCTTATAATTAGGCATAATTTACAGTTATTAATAGAGTAAGTACATGTAACTAAGTTACATTAAGATAAAGTGCTACCAAAATCAATATCAACATCAAACTTTAACACTTTACAATAAGGTTCCCTTCGTTAACATTAGTTAACAAAAAACTTCCTAAGCATAATGTTATTCATAAAATCAAAAATTGCATCTGAACTAACATGAACTAACAATTAACAGTTGTATTTTTATTTAAAAACGTTAAAAAGATGGGTTACACTTTATTTTAAGATGTCTGTGTCACCGTGTAATTATATATTTAAGTACTGAGTAATATTAATTAACTACATGTACTTACTGTAGGGTTAGGGTAGGATTAGGATTTGGTTGAGGGTTAGTTCTATGTAATTATGCATAATTAATTGTTATTGCTTTGGTAAGTACATGTAACATCTGTAACAAGGACACTGTAAAATAAAGTATTATCAAAAGATGAATAAATACTGTTACAAATGTAGGTTACACTTTATTTTAAGATGTCCTTGTTACAAATTATGCATAATTACATGCAACTAACCCTCAACCAAATCCTAATACGACCCTAACCTAATATTACTCGGGACTTAAATGTATAATTGCATTTTAACAATGACACCTTAAAATAAAGTGTAACCATAAAGCGTCACCCACATGTATTGCTCATTGTTAGTTAATGCATTAGCTAAAGTTAACTAATGGACTTTATTGTAAAGTGTTACCCATCGAACACTATGTCAACGGTTAAACGCCTGCCAGTGTGAACTCGAGGGGCGTGTCATATGGATCGGGGGCGTGGCTTTGTCAAGGGGGCGTGGCCACACATCGCCACATTCGAGGCTAGAGCCAAAGCCGAGTCACAAAATTGCGAACACTAGCAGAATCCACAGTGATTGTGTTTCGAGCACGAGTTATACGAACGCAACAGCGTGTCCGTGAGCGGTCAGTGAAGTTTTTAATCCTCAGCACTTTTTTATCAGGCAGTGTTTGAAGGCCGACGGCCGGGCGCTGAGCGGGCAGCTCTTCACAAGCTTCCCGTGAGGGTCTTTACACTGAACCGTGCGACTTTGCCAACCCGTATCGCAAGTTCTGGTGCACGTCATCCACGGTCCCGTGACCCACCGCGGCCCCGACGGATTCTCAGTCGGAAAGTCGGTCGTAAACGTCATCAGATCCGCGGAAGACAAAGCGGCAGCGGTGGGCGAAGCCACGTTGGAAATCCGAGGCTGAAACGGCGTTTTCCGAGGCATGAAGAAGCTATAGCGGATGTCTAGTGGTTTCTTAGCATCCGTGGCCAGAATCTGCACCAGCAGGCTCTCCTGAAGGGCCCCGGGGCCCATGCTGTGCAGGGCCTCGTCCCGTTGACTCCAGCCGGTGTAGTTGAGGACCGAGCCGTTGAGGGGGACGATGGTCTCGGACGTGGAGATCATGAACTTGCCGTTCAGAAGGTATTCTCCACCGGGACGGCGCAGCGAGAGGTACGCCGTGAAGCGCGACTGGCCCTTCGCTTTGTACTGGCGGACCTTGAGGTGCGTCGAACCCTCGGGGACCTTCACCACATCCGTGTAGCCCTTACTGGAGGACAGAGAGGACGAGAAGATCATGTGTTTGTTTTACAATGCAAATATCTAAACATTCTTAAAGGAGTAGTTCACCTCAAAATGAACATTTCCTGATAGTTTACTTTCCCCGATGCCATCCAAGATGTTCATGTTTTTCTTTCTTCAGTGGAAAAATTTTTATTTTTTTTGAGGAAAACATTTCAGGATTTTTCTCCACACAATGGACTTCAACGGTAACCAAATTGTTGAAGTCCAAATCAATGTAGTTTCAAAGGGCTCTGCACGACCCCAGCGGAGGAACAGGCTCTTATCTAGCGAAGCGATCGGCCATAAAAAAAAAAAAATGTAAATACTTTTTAACCACAGCTGTTGGTCTTGTGCTGGTCTTGCCAGGCATTACATCATCACGCTGGAAAGGTCACGCTGGACGTAGGCGTAAGTACCGCCCCATTGTTTTAAACATCCAGGATACACACACGAAAGGACCATTTTAAACAATAAACTGACAAAGACGTAAATATGTCATTCAACATACAATAAAATTTGAACGATCCTCCTTCTCCACGCTTGTAAACAATGTGGCGGCACTTACGCCTACGTCCAGCGTGACCTTTCCAGCGTGATGATGTAATGCCTGGTGCGTCGCAGACCAGCACAAGACCAACAATTGTGGTTAAAAAGCATTTACATTTTTTTTTTTTTTTTAGAAAATGGCCGATCGCTTCGCTAGATAAGAGCCTGTTCCTCCGCTGGGGTCGTGCAGAGCCTCTAAAACTGCATTGATTTGGACTTCAACAATTTGGTTACCGTTGAAGTCCATTGTGTGGAGAAAAATAAAAAATAATTTCTTTTCTACAAAAGAAAGAAAAACATGAACATCTTGGATGGCATTGGGGAGAGTAAATTATCAGGAAATGTTCATTTTGAGGTGAACTACTCCTTTAAAGGACAACTCCGGCGCATAATGAATCTTTGGTCCAATTACACATTGGTACATAGTCAACCGTTCTCTGAGATTTCTTTTCATTATTATCGAATGCAAAGAGTTCTATCTCTAAAAACTGTTGAGCTTATAACGCTGGTATATAGGGCATAAAGTAATGAAAATAAAAATCGCTAGTTAATACGACTAACAAGGCTCAAAATAGCCCAACACTAACACGGTAGCATAATGAGGGTCCCTACCTGCAAATCGAAGCATTGAGAACGTTGTAAGTGTACAGACAGTTTAATAAGAAGATATTTTATAAAGAGGAGACAGGAGCCATCTTTGGAAAACAGTCTCGACCAGTCGAGTCATGAAACGCCGAGCCGAGTGTCTTGGAATCTCATACAGTTCAGCGCACTTGGCTCGGCGTTCATGATTGGTTTCAGAGAGTCTCCACCTCTATGTAACTCCTCCCCCTTTAAAGGTATAAACTCAGTCTTACTGAGTTCCCTTAGTTAGACTTGGATGAAATGCACTACAGCGATGCAACAGTGACTTCTCAATAAAGAATCCTGCTTGAAAGATATCCCAAGTTTTCTACACTTTACAGGGTTCTCAAGTTTTATCAAAAGCTTGGAGTGAGATCATCACATGCGTTTAGGGGAGGAGCCCTAATGGAGCCCCGCCCCCCAATTTTACCCATTGTTCATAATTAACCAGCACAAATTGAAATTATAACAATTGGTAAATCTGATAAATGACAGAGCAATTCATCACATGAAATATACTCTTTAATGTTATATTTCAAAATTACAAAAATACAAAAATTACAAAAATATAACAAATTGCTCCAAACAGTTTGGAAAAACAAATCTTTTTGCATTTTTAATGTATCTAGTCAAAATGGTATAATGATTTATTGTGTGGTGAGACATTGTGAACAAATGGACATATTACTATATAATTTAAAATAAAATGAAGAAATACATCTTCATTCCGTCCCATACGCACTAACATTCCCCTTAGTTTCAGATAACGTACGCTAGCCAACCTGAGCCAAAGCTTCTGGCCTGGCTGCAAAGTAGTTGTAGAGTTTTTGACTGCATC
>CM060616.1:1302500-1305000 GCA_030578275.1 Meda fulgida | reverse complement strand
TTTATAAGTTTATTTAATTATTATAAATATACGTTTTTTTTGCTATAATTACTATTATTGTTTTTATTTTTTTATTTGTAATTATTAAGTAAATTTTATTAAAGTGCAATGACCATCATTTATATAGAGTTTGAGTTAAAAAGCTTATCTTTAAAAAAATTAATGTCAGACCACAGGACAATTAAAATTTAAGTGATTAAATTGCTGAACAGATACAGTGATGATTTACAGCATCTTTGCATTAAACATTCACATACAAATGCTTAAAATCTGATTAATAAACATCAACTACCTATTTATTATCATTTTTTTCTTCACTCTGTCATATTGTATAAAACTCATTTCTATGCATTCTGCTTTGATTGCTGTATCTGTAATTTACATTTAATAATTCAGCAGACGCTTTTATCCAAAACGGCTTACAAATGAGGAGAACAATAGAAGCAATCAGACACTATAAGTTCTGTAAAAGTCTCAGTTAGTCTAACTCTTTAAGTTTTTAAAATCAGAAAAACAAAACAAATAGAATAGTATAGAATAGAATAAATTAATTTTAACATTCATTTTCATGTGATCATGCATTATTTGTGTGTGTGTGTGTGTGTGTGTTAATCACAGTGTGTGTAAAATCACGATCATTTTATACAGTGTGGCAACCACAGCCGTTTTTTTTACCGTAAATTTACTGGAGTGTTCCTTTAACAGTGTGTGTGTGTGTGTGTGTGTGTGTGTGTGTGTGTGTGTGTGTGTGTGAGGACACTCACTGGCTGAAGGGCACGGTGTGACGCTACAGGACCTGTACACGGCTCTCTTCCCGGTGCAGAAGCGTCCATTGTTTCGGGGAGGAGGATTGTTGCAGAGACGATTCGCAAACTGGACTCCGCCGCCACACGAACGCGAACACGAACCCCACGGACCCCAGGAGCTCCAGCTGCCGTGGTTGGACGTCTGCCACACGGACCGAGAGAGAGTTAATGAGACATGCACGATGGGGGACAATCAAACATACACTGATATCGTGATTATAACGGTAAAAGACGGTAAAAATAGCGGTAATAAGTAACAATAAAAATGATACAGTGAAAAACTGATTATTGGTTAATAGAAAGTTTCCGTACTGTATACGGTAAATAACTCTTTAACGTTTTTGGAAGAGAAAAAGAACAAGTCATTGTGTAATATACACAATTCCCTGCATGACACTTTACATTTGATGTATTTTTCTTAAAATGACTGTTTCTTCATTGTTTTTCTTAGTTTTTTTCTAATCATTTTTGTACATTAGGGTTTTATGTTACATTTAATGTTGTTAAATTAATGTTTAGCGCATTTCTGCCATGATGGTGTTTGGTGTTTGTGTGAATGACACTGTGCAGCTTCTATATATTAATATTATCTTTCTTGTGGAAAAGCTGCTGGAGATGAGCTTTTATTCATCATGTGACTCTCATCTCCACTGTGATTGGTGGTGGTCGGTGTATTACAATGGTACAAAACAGATATTAGTACTTCGGTAATAATCGGTAAATTAACATTATAGCAGATAATGAAATACGTTTTTTTTTTTACTGTAAATTTAAGTTAAGTGTGTAAAACCTCAAATGTTGCTACCATATTTTTTTACCACAGCTGCCATTTTTTTACTGTAAATTTGACAGATTTTTTTTTTTACAGTGTACATATAACACAAAAACAGAAGAACACACTAGTGTGGAAATGTCTCAGCGATTCACAGCAGAGCAATTACTCAAATATTAATGTCAGTGTCAGTCGATCTGGTGAAGAAGCTGCCCGATCTAAATACTGATTTTGAAGATGTTGAAAGCGACAGTTATGAGAGTTATGAGTTATGTTAAATTTGGGGAAATGAGCTCTGAAGAGGACAGCGATGATGGGAAAAATATCAGATTTATCAAACCAGAAATATCAAATTTAACCCTTAGCCTACAAGTCCAAAAGCTAACGAAATATGCTTTATTTTATTCTTTCGTGATTGTTATTAAAATATCAGTAGAGTTTTATACTATTGCAGCGTTTAACGTTAGATAAAGATCCGGACGCTAAAGACCCGAATATGTAATAATGCTTGGTGAAACATCCATGCATTTAAGGGTTAATAATGTTCTTAGAACATTACCACCAAAACATTTATACATCATTTCTGTCAGGTCCATTAAGTCAAGAACACACGACAATAAAAATGATTTAGGAAATTTTCATTGAATAAATGCAATTCCAGTTGATAAATTCTAAATTAAATTCGTTGAATGTTTTTAAATGTTACATTTGTTTCGGAATGTCATTTAAAAGTAACATTCTCATAATGATTGATAATGACGAATTGGAATGTTTCCTTAACGTTCGCATAAGCAAGAAAAAAACGTGTTTAAAACATTCAGAAATAATGTTTTCACGTTCTTAAAGCATATGTTTGTTAGCTGGGCTGTTCTTTAACATCTGGTGTAACATCTGCAGAACTCAGTGACATGAATGGGCAATA
>CM060616.1:1270000-1282500 GCA_030578275.1 Meda fulgida | reverse complement strand
CACATGCTGCACTGAACTGTACTTTCCTTTTTTGTAGTGATTTCAATCATATTTCAAGCAGTTTGTTGAACATCTGAAGCGTCTCAGCTGAAGAAAATAATCATTATTCATCAGCTTTAATATATCGGACAAATGTTATTATCTGGCCGATATATCGTGCATCCCTAGTTTTTTATCTTAATGAAAATAAATGTGAAATATGAAGTGTCATAAAATCTATCTATGGTTCATTGCACTTGATTTGAAGTTTAAGAACCATGGACACATTTTACATTTCCAGGTTTATGTCATAGTTGAGTAAACTATGGAAATGACATTTAGTCAAAATTTATCCAAAGTGACTTACAGATGAGGACTAAAGCAAGTGATTCATGCGAACAATGCAAGAAGTGCTCAAAACACAAAGCATTTGCCAGACAAGGCAGGGTTAAAGGAGAAGGAAAGGGTTAAAAACATTTATTTAATGAGGTTAAGTGCTCACATTACAGCAAAATACATTCTTGCATGCAACATATTGAAAGCATTTTCATTCTTGTACAGGTTTGTCTGTTGGAGCTTTGAAAGCTTGAGCCTGCTGTCGTTGAGAAGCATTATTTTATTTTAATAATTGAATACACACTTTCTCCTCCTCCAAACTCACACTGATGACCTGAGCTTTGAGCTGATGGATAATTTATGGCGCATCCAGAATAGAAGAGACTGGGACGAAAGCGTGTACGGGCACGCTCGCGCAATCTGACAGACATTCACAGCACAATTATTTATGTGGCATTAAGAGAATATTTATTACATCTTCAGGTGAGCTGGTGGTGTTGTGTAAGACGAGTCGCATTGCATGACACTTCCTGGTTCTCCTGCCCAGTGTTTGTGCACTGAAGCTGAGTCACTTCATAGTGCCAGAAACACCAGACACTCAGACGGCAGGGGATATTTACAGTCGTACTGTATGTGCAACTGCAATATCCACTGGAGAAGGAGTCAAACACACTCCAAACCCATATGTGGAGCACAACAGGAGAATGTTCAAGCTATTTATTTATTCTTTAGCAATGCTGTCACTCAAATGATTTGGCATGAATTGATTTAAAACTATCTTGAATGCATTAATGTAATATAAGTCCTTTAGGACAAAAGCATCTGCTACTGTAAAATGGTCAAAAGTTTGGAGCAATTACAATTTTCTAATGTTTCGGCTGCATTTTGATCCAAAATACAGTAACATTTTGTAATATTATTATAATTTAGAACAGCTGTTTTCTATGTGAATATCTAGTAAAGTGTAATTTATTCCTGTGATCAAATCTGAATTTCAGCATCATTACTCCAGTCTTCAGTGTCACATGATCCTTCAGAAATCAGAATAATATGAGGATCTGATGCTCAAGAAAATGTTACAGTGCATCTTGACACTATATATTTTAATGCACACTAAATGGATTTGTCGAAGTGGTGATTTTATGTGGATTTTAACAATGTAAGGATCATTTTTGGGGGTAAACTCATTCTTTTAACTATTCCATTTCCATTCAGGCCAGTGCAGAGTGTGTGACGCCACACACACCGTCCCGATGCTGTTCTATAGGAGTGTGTGGGAGTTCACAAGAGAACACTGTGTACTATCACGTATGGTTCACAGTCACAACCAGCTCTTATTAAACACAGTCAAAACCACACAGTCACAATCAGTGTAACACAAAATATTACATTTAAATTATTAAATTGATCAAATTAGGAAAAATAACAAGTTTAATGGTTTTATATTTAATGCATTTTAATTAAAAACAAAATTCTGCATCTATAACATCCAGACTTCTCATAATAAATTCAGTGTTATGATATAAACATAATAGATCAATGTGCTATTATAAAACACTCTTAATTCATGTTCCTTCTCTTATTGTGGATGATTCATCAGTGACGTTATTATAACAAAAAATTCTTTCATGAGAATATAATAACATATTTCACCTCTAAAACAAGTTTGAAACGGCATGTACAACCCATTTTACTTCCATACTCTGATGCATTTCACAGGTAAACAGGATATTCATGAGAAATAAATGATTTCATCCATGAGTTTGTTTCATAACAGAGTGAGTTAGACTTGATATGGTTAACTGTAATGCTCACCGTTCACACTGACGACAGCGTTTACTTACAGTCTCGAAACGTTCACACAGCAACTTACAGTAGTGTGACTTTAAGCAACAGTCGTTCATACGTGATTAGATAAGTAAATGTTGTTTTATGGTTATGTGGCATTTTAATTGTCCCTCTGTAGTCAATAATTATATCATCTTTGATCACCAAAATTACATATTTAAAAGTTTTTTCCTTGGAAAAAAATTTCTTAAAATATCTTGAATGTAACTCGACACCCTTGCCTCATTTAGTATGCGCGGCTCTATGAATATGCAAATGAGCCCCGCCTCCACTCACTCACTCACTCAGAGATCCACTGGTTGACGAGCACACGTTGATCTGATTGGTTACAAGGTCGTTTGTGACGTCAGAAACACCAGCGATTTCACACCGTGTTTTTGAGACTGTCTTTGGTTCACTGCAGTTTTAAGCAGAAAATACTCGACTTATGAATTTACACACGCTTTGTGTTAAAGCATTAAAAACACCACACAGACACATAAACAATATTAAAAGCTGGATTTTGCCGAACGCAAACAAATGGAGCAGTCGAGATTCACTAGTATATCGTCCTACACGAGTAGATATCTTTGACATGCTTTATATAAAGAGTCAGTTTTGATTTCCTTTTAACACTTTTAATGTCAGATGCTTTTTACCGTCAGATATCAGGGCTGTTGTTTTTCCTGCGGTTATTCAGAGCCGTCCGTGAAGAGGCTCTCGTCTCACCTTTCTGCCAGCGGTGTGTGAGGAGCTGTGATTCCTGAGTCTCTTGGGGGTCGGCGGAGGATGTTTGCTCAGGTTAGAGCGATGTGAGAAACCACGGCCGACGTGTGAGGGGTGTGTGTGTGTGTTTTGGGTGATGAATGCGTTGGGATCTCTAGAGGAATTGCTGTAACCCACGGCTCACCTTTGTCTCGGGCCTTGACCTGCTAACAGAGATTAAAACGAGCAAAGATTGAGACACGAGGAGGACGAGAGTTCCTGTCAAAACAGCTCGAGGGAAACATTATGTCCTCGACAACAAACCCACTCAGAGTGATCCTCAAAATAGAGATTGAGAATATAGAAATGAGTTTTCTGCTGTCTGAGAATTTAATGCTATTGAATGACCTGCATTTATATCTATATGTTATTCTACTCTTAAAAATAACGGTTCCAAAATAGGGGTCATAGAAGAACCATTTTGGTTCCCAAAAAACCTTTTAGTGAATCGTTCTAAAAAGAACCATTTTTTGAACATATTAATAATCTAAAGAACCTTTTTCCACTATAAATAAACTTTTGTGGAACAAAATGGTTCTTTATGGAGTCAATGATGCAGATAAAGAACCATTACATTAAATTTAACAGAATGATTATTTATCTTACACAAACCTTTCTCAAAGTTAATAAAACATGGACTTTTGGATGTTTGAACTGACACGAGGTGGAACGAGCCAAATCATCTCAGAAAATGGTTCTTTTAAGAACGATTCACTAAAAGGTTTTTTGGGAACCAAAATGGTTCTTCTATGACCCCTATTTTGGACCCTTTATTTTTAAGAGAGTGTGTTGTTGGTTAAAACCTACTGTGAAACTTTAACTAATTGCTTTTGTCATAGTTAAGCCAGATGCAATTGTAACATTATTTGTGAAATAAATATTGACTTAATCCTCAAACTAGTACAAATAAGTTTTTATATGAACACACAATATGCATTATCTCATTAAAAAATAAATACACAAATGATTTATTCATAAAAACCACAGTAAGGTCAGTAAGATTTCTCTTACACTCACAAAGGCTGCATTTATTTGACCAAAATACAGTAAAAATTGTGAAATGTGATTGGAATCATCTGTTTTCTATGTGAATATCTAGTAAAGTGTAATTTATTCCTGTGATCAAAGCTGTATTTTCAGCATCATTACTCCAGTCTTCAGTGTCACATGATCCTTCAGAAATCAGGATAATATGAGGATCTGATGCTCAAGAAACATTTATGATTATTATCAGTGTTGAAAACAGTTTCATATTGATGTGGAAACAGTCATAACCTAACAGCATTTATTTCAAAATAGAATCTTTTGTAACATCATAAATGTCTTTACTGTCACTGTTGATCATTTTAATGCATCCTTGATGAATAAAAACAATTGGGGGATCAGTAAGTTTTCCTCTCTTTTTTTTTTTTTTTTTTTTAAAGAATCTGATCCACCTAAAAAAATAATTGGAGGCAGACAAATAATTGAAATCTAATAGTGTAAAATCACATGGAAACTCACTGTCCAGAACAAACACATCAACAAACGAGCGCATGCTTTGGCACCGACAGGCCAACGTGCAGGAGATGCTAACACGCGCGCTTTACAGATATAATCCACTGAACACAATAACACCACACACACACACACACACACACACACACACACACACACACACACACACACACACACACACACACACACACACACACACACACACACACGCCATCCTCACTCTAAATATAGAGCACACACACTATCAAAACGTGCATATGGACATGTGCAGACGGCGCACATATTGACGTACACACACACGTACACACACACACACACAGAGAGCCGACAACACTAAATTAATCCATACACAATGAGTGCTAAAAGGCACTTCTTATCATTGTGTGGCCCATCTGTTATGTTCTGTCCCAGCATGCCTCATTCATAATAGAATACCGACCAGATTTAAGGTACATGGTTTAAAAACACTAATCTTCTAAATGGGACTAAGAGGATCTATTTTACCCTTTTATAAAGTCTTGATGCAGTTTCAGGCTCTACTAGAACAGGTTTTCCTGCTTGAATGTCGATTATTTCCTTAGTGATTAGTTCACTTCCTGTCTCTATGAAGCCCCTCCTCCTGAAAAGCACACTGTGCTCTGATTGGTCGGCAGGATCAGTGTGTTGTGATTGGTTGAGCGCTTTGAGTGTGTTTGGGAAATGTCCCTTCCCATAACCTCCAGTTTAACAAACTACTAACTAACTCAACCAGGCCCCGCCCCTTTATTCTGCGTATGAATTATTATAATGAGGAATATTGTGGCGTGTTCGTTCCGGAAGAAACTCCCAGAATAAACAATGGAGGCATTTCAGGGAGTAATAACCTCCAAAAAGTCCCTTTTCACCTTTTTAATAGACAAATGTTTACTGACAATCTCAGTCAGTCAACTATCATGCCAATAATCAAGAAGTGTAATTATGCAAAGAATTATACAAAACATAATTATGACAGAGTATCTGTGACAGAGTATTTACTTCAGTAGCTTCATATGCATAAAATAGATAAACATCAAGAATGCTGAACAAATAAACAAACACTTTTCATATACATACAATAAATTAGATCTATAAATTGCTGAGATGTATATCTTTAGTCTCCGGAACATGTCCTGGGTCATATTTCAACAAAAAATAAATCCAAATGTCAAAATATCCAGCGAACGTCCTCATAGTTGAACATGGACACGAAGAGAAGCTTTAAGACAAAGAGCTTCTTTTACCGCCCAGCTGCGGCGCGACACGTTACCGTCACCAAACGCTGGTTTCTGTTCATCAGATCTCCTCAGTTTCACTCACTTACACCACGTCCTGAGGTGTCTCTGTGGGCTGCTTTGTGCTGAGGTCAGAGGTCAGAGGTCATGAGGAAGGTGCTGGTCTGGCAGCTTGAGTCCGGCACAGCAGACGGAGACGCTGCACACGGGACACATGAAGGGCCTGTTACTCACCACAGAGACTTTAGGAGGTTATTAGACGCTCGAGACTCTCTGTCTGCGTGAGGGCTTTTATTTGCCACTTACACAAACAACTGTCATCGGTTTAACAATGAAGCTCAGCGAACAGGACTAGAGAGCTATAGTGAGACTCAGGATGGAATTCGTGATTAATAAACATCAACCCTTTTATGAGGGAATGATCTGGAGTCGCATGAAGCACTGCAAATGATGAGACATAAAGGGACCAGACGGCAACCTTCCGGTCTCTCTTAAAAAAACAACACTGAAGTGACTTAAACTGCAGTTCCTCCACTGGCCACTAGAGGCCGGCTGCAAAAGAGAGTCAGTCCCATAGACCCGCATGTTAAACTGCAGTTCCTCCACTGGCCACTAGAGGCCGGCTGCAAAAGAGAGTCAGTCCCATAGACCCGCATGTTAAACTGCAGTTCCTCCACTGGCCACTAGAGGCCGGCTGCAAAAGAGAGTCAGTCCCATAGACCCGCATGTTAAACTGCAGTTCCTCCACTGGCCACTAGAGGCCGGCTGCAAAAGAGACTCAGTCCCATAGACCCGCATGTTAAACTGCCCAACTTTACAGCAGAAAAAAACATGTTTACAGTCTGGTGCAACAAGTGGTTTTGGTCTATATAGCTAATTTTGCACTTCATGACGACTATGAGGGGTTGATTTTTTACAAATATATATATATAACTCATCCATTTAAATATATTAAGCCTTAAAGTTCTGCATAATTAAGGGGGGGCCAGTTGAGTGACAGGTGGATTGCCGCTGATGTCACTACTAGCCTTTTGTCTGCTAGCGTTAGCATCACGTCACCTCAGCTAATCCGCCTCACTGCACATCTTCGTTTATACGGGAGTGACGCGCGGCCAAGATGGCGACGACAGACTCCGCCCACTTTGGGCTTCAAAAATACTCTTCAGAAACACTACGAGTGACGTCACGGACATATTTTTACAGTCTATGAAAGGGACGCACTGACTGGCCACTTGGTAGCGCTATAAAGGCACCAAAATAAAAAATGGCTATAGCTAAGTGGTCAGTCCGATTGACTCGAAAACGATTGACTTGAAAATTGGCATGAGGTGTCTTTGTCCAAGGTGTCGCGATTGTCTACGAGGACATTCATGTATCTCGAATAACTCATGAACAAAATGAGATATTTTCACCAAACTCAGCACACATATGTATGAGCTCATTCTCGACTGGCCTCTTGGTGGCGCTATAACATGGAAAAGACATAAAATGGCTATAAATATGCAACCCTAAGTCTGATTGGCTTGAAAATTGGCATGCGGTGTCTTTGTCCAAGATGCCAAGACTGCCTTTGAGGATATTTGTATATCTCGGAAAACACGGCCGCTGTCGGCCAATGAATTTCGAGCGGCTGTCAGATGAGGGGCTCTATAAAGGGACGCAGCGACTGACCACTTGAAGGCGCTTTAAAATTAAACAAACACAAAAACGGCAAAAAAGATGGGACGACATCACCGTTCATCAGGGATTCAAGTTAAATTCGCAACTTTGGATGGAACCATCGCTAATGACTTCATCACTGAACAACCATAAAGCTCATCTGTCGAGAAAGGTTTATATCATTAAAAATGTATTTGCTGCTGTTCTTCACCTGTTGAATGTTTCCCGGTGTGTGTATGAGTGTGGGGAGCAGAAGGGCAGGAGACACAGAGGACAGTGTGAGCATCCAGCGTGTGTGTGTCTGTGAGAGAGCATGTGTGTGTGTGGGTGTGTTTGTGTATATGTGTGTGTGTGTGTGTGTGTGTTCACCTGTTGAATGTTTCCCGGTGTGTGTATGAGTGTGTGGAGCGTACATGCGGGCAGGAGAGACACAGAGGAGAGTGTGAGCATCCAGCGTGTGTGTGTGTCTGTGAGAGAGCATGTGTGTGTGTGTGTGTGTGTGTGTTCACCTGTTGAATGTTTCCCGGTGTGTGTATGAGTGTGTGGAGCGCGCAGATGGGCAGGAGAGACACCGAGGAGAGCGTGAGCGTCCAGCGTGTGTGTGTGTGTGTGCGTGTGTGTGTGTGTGTGTGTGCGTGAGTGTGTGTGTGTGTGCGTGAGTGTGTGTGTGTACCATAGATCCATCCGATGGCCACAGACTGACAGACGGACAGCATTATGAGACTGGCTCCACTGCAGGAGAAATGATCGTAGATCTGAAACACATACAGGCCTCCCTGATCATCCGACACAGAGAGGAACACAGCGAGACGTGATTCAGGAGATACACCCATCTGACAAACATTTTCTTTAACTACTACCTTTGAGTCCACTAGCAAAATAATCAAGCTCAAAGAGAAAACACGTGGACTAAAGACACCAAATATTAAATCAAATATTTCAAATATCACTACATCTCATATTGCATTTCAACAAGCTAGTAACATTATTTATCAAACCAACCATTCATTCATGAGAACTGAATGGCTTGTCGGACATAGCAACAGTGTGTGTGTGTGTGTGTGTGTGTGTGTGTGTGTGTGTGTGTGTGTGTGTGTGTGTGATTGACATAGCAACAGTAACTAAAGGGGGCGGGGCTTTGCGAATGGTCAAATTGACTCTTGGGTGTTAAAGGGATAGTTCACCCAAAAATGAAAATTAGATTTACTTGCCCTCAAGCAATCCTAGGTGTATATGACATTCTTCTATCAGAAGAATACAATCTGAGTATATATTATATTAAAAAATGTCCTGGCTCTTCCAAGCTTTATGTATTTATATATCCAACCGAACATGCGAATTCGCTTAAAGCGCAACTTGCACAACTCATGACGTCAGAAGTAGCGTAGTGCATCATGGCATCAATATCAGCAGTGCGTCGCATTACTCGCAGAAGTTGTGCTTAGACTTCAGTGAATCCGTATGTTTGTTTGGCCGGAAGCTAGTTATTTTACTTTATAAAGTTTTAAGTATGGAACGCATCGCTTTGCTTCAGAAGGCCTTTTATGATGCATAGATGCACTTTTATGATGGACAGATGCACTTTTATGATGGATAGATGCACTTTTATGATGCATAGATGCACTTTTATGATGGACAGATGCACTTTTATGATGGACAGATGCACTTTTATGATGGACAGATGCACTTTTATGATGCATAGATGCACTTTTATGATGGATAGATGCACTTTTATGATGGACAGATGCACTTTTATGATGCATAGATGCACTTTTATGATGGATAGATGCACTTTTATGATGGACAGATGCACTTTTATGATGGATAGATGCACTTTTATGATGGATAGATGCACTTTTATGTACAGATGCACTTTTATGATGGACAGATGCACTTTTATGATGCATAGATGCACTTTTATGATGGATAGATGCACTTTTATGATGGACAGATGCACTTTTATGATGCATAGATGCACTTTTATGATGGATAGATGCACTTTTATGATGGATAGATGCACTTTTATGATGGACAGATGCACTTTTATGATGCATAGATGCACTTTTATGATGCATAGGTGCACTTTTATGATGGATAGATGGACTTTTATGATGGATAGATGCACTTTTATGATGGATAGATGCACTTTTATGATGGACAGATGCACTTTTATGATGCATAGATGCACTTTTATGATGCATAGATGCACTTTTATGATGGATAGATGCACTTTTAGGATGGACAGATGCACTTTTATAATGATAGATGCACTTTTATGATGCATAGATGCACTTTTATGATGGATAGATGCACTTTTATCATGGATAGATGCACTTTTATGATGGATATGATGCACTTTTATGGACTTCAAAGCAGAAACGGCCATTCACGGCCATTATAAAGCTTGGAAGAGCAGGACATATTTTTAATATAACTCTGATAGTATTCGTCTGACAGAAGAATGTCATATACACCTAGGATGAGTTGAGGGCGAGTAAATCATAGGCTAATTTTAATTTCTTGGTGAACTATCCCTTTAATCGTGGACATATGAAGAAAGGACAGAGGAGTTGAGATGTCTCACCGGCGTCACCATCAGAAGCCCGAGCAGAAAACAGGCTAAACACACGAGCAGGAGCAGAATCTCCCGTCGACGACCTCTGCGAACGACCTCGGGATACAGATCCGACACCGACATCATCAGCGCCTCGAGACTGACGAACTGAACACACACATACAGCGATCAGCAGCACCGCCACACCAGCAGCACACACACACACCTGAGAGAGACGTCACACCTGAGTGTCCAGACCCAACATGATGATCATGAGGAAGAAGCACACGGCCCACAGCTGAGGCAGAGGCATCAGGGTCACGGCCCGCGGATACACTATAAACGCTAGACCAGGACCTGAAGGAGAACATATGCAGAAAACATTCTCAGATGTCAGCTAAAGTTATGAACATATTCTTCCAGCAACGTTAATAGAACGTTTGTTCAACATTATCTGGTCTTTAATAATGTTCCCCAAACATTTGTACAAAAACATTATTTGTACAACATTCATGGAACGATTTTCTGAACTCTTCTAGTTAGACGTTCATTTAATGTTCATTTTAATGACTTGTTACTTTTGAATGTTCTGAAACGTTCCCATCATCTCGCTTGCAGCAGGTCTGAACAGCAAAAGGCTGTTCTACTAAGGCTATGTTTACACGGAAACGATCTGAAAGTGGCGTTGCGTTATCACTTTTTATTCTGCGTTTAGACGAGCGTTATGGGGGGGGAATCCGCGTGCATATGGTGACGCAAAAGTGTGTGAAATTCGATCTAGTATGCACTCCAGGCGCTAGGTGGCGATGTGAAGTACTGACACACAACACCACCAATATCTGAGAATATTGTGTACAACTGCTGAAAAGACTCTATGTTTATCAGAGCTGCGAGGGCAACTTGAAGATCCGCCGTATGGAAATAATCCGACATGTTGGTTGTAATGTTCCTGTACTGGCGCATACCTGTGACGTAACGCGTACGCGACGAGAGCCACCGTGAGCAGATTTGCGTTTTTACCCTTTAGACGGGAACGCGGTGGTGGAGCGTTTTTAAGATTTCCACTCTGGAGGGGGGTTTCACTTTTTTGCGTTTTAAAGCCCCCAAAACGCCGTCGCCGTGTAAACGAAAGGCACATCCGATAAAATAATTTTAAGTTTTCGCTTAATTTTGAATAATAATAATTTTGAGACTGCAGAAGTCATAAAAAGTTGGTATTTTCAGTTGAATTAATTTGGGGAAACCACTTGAAACATTTGTTGTGTTGAGCCATTTCAATAACTTTTGTTTGATTTTTTCATTGCAACAGCTGAAAGTCTTTACATTTTGCCAATAAACCTGATTTGCAATGGGGGGTGAATCATTTTGATTACAACTGTATTTGCTCTCAGAGTGAATATGCATGTGTGATGCCCATCATGCATTGCTTCTGACCGGACTGCGCCACGTCTGCGATATCCACGCCCTGCTCCTGCGCCATGAAACCGAGCACAGAGAAAATGGCGAATCCTGCAACGAAACTGGTGGCACTGTTGAGGAGACACAGTCTGAAACAGTCCCTGAAACACAAACACAAAGCTGAAATACAATACAATATAAATTCAGATAAAAAAACATAATGCCGCACCGGTGTCTGAAGCACGTGTGAAACAACACCAAACCTTTTGGCCGACAGAGACGTGACGAAAGTATCGAAGAGTAGCGTTTCAACAAGACAAAGGGCATCTACAGTCAAACATGTATTCAGACTCCTTCAACATTTCTCACATTATGAAAAACATCACACACAACACAGTTTATTGGCTATAGTTTATAAAATGGTAATAAATATGCCGTTCTCCGATCAGTTGATATGTCACTGGTTTTGTCCGTCCTTCTGTTAGACTCTCACACATGAATTATGTTGAATATCTGTCAGCTGGTAAATTTAACTACACAATTAGAGAATACCAGTTTAGCTCCACCAGTGACCAAGCAATGCTTCATGTTGTTCAGTCTGTGTGTAAAAAGAGCATCAGCAGTTACAGAAAAACACTGAAGAAAACATGATCAGCTCAAAGCGTCGGATCATTTCTGGCCCAAAATTTTTATACATTTTACTGGTAGTCACTGTATGGAGAATTATTGTGTGTAATATGTCAGTTTACGCTCTCAGTATTTTGCTCTCAGTATTTTGCTCTCCTCACTTACAGAAATAAACTTTAATGTCCTGCACCTACTACTAAAAAAATATCAAAAATTAAATCTGGTGTCTGATTATTTTTTGGTCTGAAGAAGCCTTCTCAGGAAACAGGGTTATATACGAGATGTTCCCTTTCGAGGTAACTCAACGCTTGAGTTTCCATACCGCTATACTAAACAAGTGCCTGACCAACAAGGTTGAAGTTCACACATATGCACAAACCCTGTTCCCACTGAACGAACGGACCCAGAAGGACTGTATTTATGTCCAAACTCTAAAGCCTTAAGAATGTGTGCAGAAAGTAACACAAACCTCTTTGTGTTTAGACAAACAATCCCGCTGAAACACATGCGGCTTCTGAAGACAAAGAGGCAGGAGATTTTGTGACGTGATGCCCTTTTATGGTCTTGTTGACATGCTACGCTGTCACCTGACCTCTGTCAGCCAATAG
>CM060616.1:1247500-1265000 GCA_030578275.1 Meda fulgida | reverse complement strand
ATCTATCTATCTATCTATGTATACATCTATACATCTATCTATCTATCTATCTATCTATCTATCTATCTATCTATCTATCTATCTATCTATCTATCTATCTATCTATCTATCTATCTAAATAAGACCTACTGGAGTTGAAACATCACAGTGTATTATAGAGTTATTGGACTCTGGCATAAGGGGCATACAGGAGCACTATTGCATAAACGCTCTACACAAACACCTTGCCGGTGGATTTGACTCCTTTCCAGACACAGAAGTAGCAGACGACCCACACCAGCATTAGACATGAGGCCAGACGGAGGTTCAGCGAGCCCAGATGATCTACACTAGCAGACAGATCCAACACCTCACGGCTGGAGAGAGAGAGAGACTCAGTACACACACACACACACACACACACATCATCAAACGCTTCAGACAATGACCCGTGCACACCATCATAACACACACTCACTCCCAAAACTCAATGACTGGAGACGTGGCGTTCTCAGAGACATCGCTGGCGTTGTGTTGCTCAAAGCCCACGCAGGAATCTAGAGGAGATAATACAAGAGATTAAAGACATTATACACGAGATTAAAGACATTATATACAAGATTAAAGACATTATACACGAGATTAAAGACATTATACACGAGATTAAAGACATTATATACAAGATTAAAGACATTATACACAAGATTAAAGACATTATACACGAGATTAAAGACATTATACACGAGATTAAAGACATTATACACGAGATTAAAGACATTATACACGAGATTAAAGACATTATACACGAGATTAAAGACATTATATACAAGATTAAAGACATTATACACGAGATTAAAGACATTATATACAAGATTAAAGACATTATACACAAGATTAAAGACATTATACACGAGATTAAAGACATTATACACGAGATTAAAGACATTATACACGAGATTAAAGACATTATACACGAGATTAAAGACATTATACACGAGATTAAAGACATTATCTACAAGATTAAAGACATTATACACGAGATTAAAGACATTATACACGAGATTAAAGACATTATATACAAGATTAAAGACATTATACACAAGATTAAAGACATTATACACGAGATTAAAGACATTAAACTCGAGATTTTTTACTCCCTGCCATAATAAATGTTGATATCCTCTCACAACTGAAAGCTATTGACTGCCTTTGTAAGTATTGAAAGTATTTTACTTACTTTGATGGCATGTGCACAATTAATGCTGCTATCTCAAATAATTGCGATTAGAATATTTGGATCATATGAGCTAATCATTCAAATTGCACAATGTGTAAAAAATCTGTTTTGTTTTTTGCTGAGTGAAAAAGTCTCTCCAAAACCCGCCCTTCAGAATCAGTGTGATGTTGCTCTATGGGTGGGGAAGGAGTTTGAGTGTCAAGACGTTTGGATAATGGAAATGAACTGAGCCAAAGTTCTGCTAAATCTTGGCCAAATGTGCTCGTATGACCACACAGATGATGTGAGCGCTCTCACACACTCACGGCACAGCCTAGAAACTCGCACACACACCAGGAGCCGATATATATGTGCATGTAAAGTGTGTTTGTCACCTGTGTTCCAGGTGTTGTTGCAGTGCGCCCAGGGAAGCCTCGTCTGGAAGCTGTTGCACAGGTAGAAAAGCGCCCAGGCCAGAATAATGACGTAATACACACAACTGTGTAAGATCATCACCTGACTGGCGTAACCCAGACCTGCAATAACCCAGCCACATCCAAACACAAGCATAATTAAAGGGATAGTTCACCCAAAAAATTTAAATTAGCCCATGATTTACTCGCCCTCAAGTCATCCTAGGTGTATATGACACATATACGCATCTCTCCATCATAAAAGTACATCTATCACTCATAAAAGTGCATCTATCACTCATAAAAGTGCATCTATCACTCATAAAAGTGCATCTGTCCATCATAAAAGCGCATCTATTTTATTTTATGATGGACAGATGCACTTTTATGATGGACAGATGCACTTTTATGATGGACAGATGCACTTTTATGATGGACAGATGCACTTTTATGATGGATATGATGCACTTTTATGATGGATAGATGCGCTTTTATGATGGACAGATGCTCTTTTATGATAGATAGATGCACTTTTATGGACTTCAAAACAGAAACAGCCATTATAAAGCTTGGAAGAGCAGGACATTTTTTAATATAACTCTGATTGTATTCGTCTGAAAGAAGAAAGTCATATACACCTAGGATGAGTTGAGGGCGAGTAAATCATGGACTCATTTTCATTTTTGGGTGAACTATCCCTTTAAAACTGCAATGCACAAACTCAAAATAAAAAGGTGCATTTACAAATAAAAACGAAACAGACGCACTTCCATCCCGTGCAGCAAGATTGTGGGCCTGTGTACTCGCTTAGTCATGTGACTTGAGCGCTTTACACAATACAGATTGAAAGCAGCTTCACAGTAATAAACAGTGTTGCAAAATTCCTCAACTCTGCTACTTTAAACAATTCAAGCATGTCACCTGCAAAAAGCGGGCATGTTTTCCTCCATGCGCCGACTCCTCCCAGGCTGGTGAACTGGCCCAGCGCCGTCTCCAGCAGGAACAGGGGAACGCCACACACAACCAGGAATAACATGTACGGCACAAAAAACACACCTGTGCGCAAGTATTATGGGATTTAATGTCATAAACCAGTAGAGGTGTAGCGATACCCTCATGTCATGTTTCAATACATATCACGGTACTGAACTCACGATACGATATTATTGCGATACTCCAAGACATATGATAAAAGGTTAACAAAAGATTTACTGTAAAAGCTAAATTTTGTATTGTGGGTGTCAATGAATTTGGACTT
This sequence comes from Meda fulgida, assembly GCA_030578275.1. Taxonomy (NCBI): domain Eukaryota; kingdom Metazoa; phylum Chordata; class Actinopteri; order Cypriniformes; family Leuciscidae; genus Meda; species Meda fulgida. The sequence goes on along the minus strand of CM060616.1, from coordinate 1,262,134 downwards.
GGTGCTGGAAACTGAATGCGTAGGACAATAGAGACACCAGAATAAAAAATATTCATGATTCTGAAGCTGAATACAGAATTATTTAAGACAAATATTCTTGCACGGTCACTGACTAGATATTTTTTTAAATAATGTAGGCCACTTTTTACCCGTTAAATTAAGACATTTAACATTATCACGACCAAAAATATTCCACCATAGCATTATTATACAATATTTTCAACATTATATGGTAGTTTAATGTAGTACAGACTAATTTTTTTTCCTACACAGTCATTTTTATTTTGAGTGAACTAAACACAATATATATTGTCACCATCCACGATACATATTGTTGCATTTTTGTTTTGCGATATACTGTGACACCCCTATAAACAAGACATACGAGAGCATGCGTATAGTTCTGTGATGTGACGGCGCTGAGCGTCTCACCTCCTCCGTTCTTGTAGCACAGATATGGGAATCGCCATACGTTACCCAGACCGATAATCTGCCCGGCAACAGCCAGCAGATATTCAGCTTTACTGGCCCACTGACCTCGGTCCTGCAGCTGGCCACCGCCTGACCTCTGACCCCCAGTGATGACATGGCAAGACACACACCTGTAGACGGTCACAGAAGCAGTGTATCGGGACAGTGCATGACAGTGCAGTCACACACACACACACAGCGTTAAACTTACATGACAACGTTGTGTGGCTGTGATTTCATGCTCTTCCGGCCACATGGACACAGTGTCAGCTGGGCTCGTGTGTGTGTGTGTGTGTGTTATCTGAGATGTTTAGGGAGGGATGTGTCCCTAAATAGGCACTAATGTGAGCAGCACATTCAGCAGTGGCCGCTTATAAGCCCTTATAACATGGTAACCGAAAAACGTTTGACCACACAGTTCCTTCAAAACATTCAGCATAGTTACATAGCTTATCATTTCTTCAGCAAGTACTCCCCAAATACTTACAATACCAAAAAACACAGTGAGTTATTGAAAAACACAGGTAATTACACTGATTCAGTGCTGAACTAGTGAACTAACACATTACTTTTTCAATTTACAACAAAATATCTAAGTTACTTTTCACATGTATTGACTGACAGATCTCCTGTCCCCATGTTGAGAGTGTGTGTGTGTGTGTGTGTGTGTGTGTGTGTGTGTGTGTGTGTGTGAGTATTGTGTGTGTTACCAGTAAAAAGTGACCTAAATTATTTTAAATATATCAGTGACAGATATCAGGCATATTCGTCTTAAATAATTCAGTATTTCCAGCTTCAGAATGATGAATATTGTTTTTCTGGTGTCTCTATTGTCCTGTGCTTTAGGCTTCCAGCACCGAGTCCAAGACTATTCATTTACACACACAATGTAATAGAAATATTTTGTTAACCTTTTTTCATATGTCTTGGAGTATCGCAATAATATCGTATCGTGATATGTATAGAATCGTGACGCGAGGGCCTCGTTACACACATTAGACGCAGCCGAGTGTGTAGAGTGCAGTGCTTTTGTCTTTTCTCACGCCGTCACCGGCTTCACCTGATACACGCATGCAATGACAACAGATAAATATGTCTGAACAGATTCGTGCTAGTCTGACGTCACTTTCAGTACATTTTGAAGTATGGCATATTTAAACCAGCTGTGACAATATTAAACCGCCAGATGTGATTGTTTTAACAGACAGGTTATGTAATCACATCGCCAACAGATCTGACACCGTTTCTGCACAGACACATCGAACATAATATTTATAATAAAGAAACTCCACCAAATATCACATAAATCCAGCAAATGTCCTTTCAGCAGAAGCAGCCCAACTCAATGCAATAAAGGATTTAAAGCCAAAAAATGTGTTTAGCAATAAACATTACTTAAATTAAAGTTGTGATCTCATGATTAACATTATTAGTTAATGTAACTAATAATATAGGATAAGATTGTTTTACAAGAAAATACTCATTCAGTCTTTCTACATCAAAATCTCATCTTTGTGTTGTGTTTTGTTGTAGTTAACTGTAAAAAATGTTTTAAAAATATATTTTTTAAAAGTATATATATATAACCCGCACGCACACACACACACACACACACACACACACACACACACACACACACACACACACACACACACACACACACACACACACACACACACACACATAATAATGAAGTCAAAATCTCTAACTCTGCATGTGTCATGTCTGCTCTGCATTGAGTTTTGTTTGAGATGGCAATGCATTGTTTGATTGATTCTCTGCACCTGTTTCTCATTCCCTTTTATGAATTATCATGTGTACATATAGCACATGTTCTTTGGTTGATCTCATCATATTACAGAGATTGTTCTGTTTGTCATGTTGTTGTATCCTGAGATTCTGATGTGACTGTTCTCATTAAACAAACTGCTAGCGAATAGATCCAGCTTTTATTTAATGTGTGCCTCAACCCAGTCACCGCTTGCCAGACTATTGGATTTTCACAGCAACAAACTCGTCACATTCCCATGGTGCACCCCTGCCAGGCCCTAACCGGCTCTAGCGTGGACTCAGTAGGTCAGACGGTTTAATGAGGAAACACTAATTACAACCAGACTGCAAAAACCGCTAATCAGGCGCGACTAAGCCGCGGTATAGAGGTGTAACAGTGAGCGGCGCTTAACGGTGAGAAGTGCGCTTTATAGACGACTACTGTGATTTATTCTCCACAGAATCCAGCTGAGGTCTGCTGTTGTTCAGTGCACAGGCTTTCAGAAAATACACTATTAAGTGCAAGCTTTGCGGTCAGTTTCAGAACATTATTGCTCTGATTTTATCATAAATGCACCCACCCATTAATACACACTTTTAAATACTGAGTGTTTTGCTTGAAAGGCTTGTGCTAAAAATAAGCAGTTAAGAAAATAAACTAGCATGTTCACAACCTTAAAACCGAGTTCTTGTGTGGTTGAGTGATGTTAACAACGGCCTGGAGGAGCTTCAGACCTCAGAGCTCGTAGCGCTTTCGTGGTTGTAAACCAAAAACATCAAATACATATTGATAACTGAGCAAAATATTTGAGGAATACTTTCAGTTTCAGCCAACAAAAAGAGTCATTATACAGTTCATTCATTCACTGCAAGAAAAGCCCTTTATTGCCATATAAAAGAGTGATTATTGTGCCACTGAACAATGATACTATAGTTATGATGAACAGTAAAACTGACAGTCAAATCTACAGCGATGGAAGACATTATTAGGCTATTTTAACCCCGGGTTAAGTCTGTTTCACATCAGATTTTAAAAGGGTGTTCCCAGCAAACTAACATCTGAGAATGTTTTGCTGATGTTTTGTTATTAAAGCATTACTTTTTAATGTTCTCTGAACGTTGTTTAAAATTAAAAAATATTTTTTTCATGGTTATGTGAATGTTTCAGAAAACATTAAGGGTTGCTGAAAACATAAGATGGTACAAGTAGTCTTTCTTTAAAAACTGAAACGTATCAGAAAAACGTTCCATGAACGATGTAGAATATGATTGTGTAAGCAGGAGACAATAATCTAAAACGTGTTGCCCTCATTAAATATTCATGAGCTCCCAGTCACAACTTAAAGCCGGTGTTGTGCCGAATTTCGACCCCCTCGCCAAATTATGACCCCCCTCATTGAAGTCAGTACCTGATTGCCTAATCCTAACCCCACCCCTAATCCTAACCCCACCCCTAATCCTAACCCCTCCCCCACAACTAATCCCTCCCCCAAAACTAATCCTAAACCTACCAATGCTAGGGGGGTAATAATTTGGCGGGGGTCGAAATTCGGCACAACACCGGAATGAAACTGATGTTGACGCATGTCTGAGTCAAATGTGGGCGGGGCTTGATTGTGTCTGTGTGGAGTTGATTGGATGGTTGTGGTCTGCTATTGGCTGATCTCATGTGAGTGACAGGTAATAGCCCCGCCCACATCATCAGAGAAGAGAAGAGATGCTGCAAAGGAACTTATTCTGATTGAACATTACCAGGAACATGAACTTAAAACAATAATGATAATAAACTGCAATATTAAAAAAAAAAAAAAAAAAAAAGTTGTCAATTTAGATTGGGGACAGAGAGGAGGTGGAAAAGGGTCAGTAAAAACTAATGGGCCACTAAAACAATCTCAGATTAATAAAAATGTATATAAAACAGAAAAGCGGAAAAAATAAAGAGGAAGAGGAAAAACTCCTCGGCCATATACAGAGCTGTTCAGCAGTCTGGATAGAAACCAACGCAAGAGGATAAACGCCGTCAGCGATTACATCACTCCATGGCAAACCACCTCATGCCCAACGCAAACACACATGCCGCCGCCACATGGGATCCATTTACAGCCTAAAGACTCAAACTCAATGCGAAAGATCACTTAAACATCCATACGCTCACGTTTAGGGCGGCTGTAGAAAGAGAACATCATTATAATTATATGTCATGCAGATTATTATGTCACACACTAATAATGCTGAAGCTCTTCATGGAGCTTCACTTGAAGAAAAGACCGAAAAACCATTACAGCCAAAGATAAACGTCTGCAATTTGTCACTCTGTTGAGATCAGAGACTCTAATATACCATATTATTGTCTAACGAGTGTAGTTATTAGCTCTGGCTTCCTGTGTGTTACTACATGTGTTTATATTATAAATCTACAGTCTCTGGAAGATTGGGAAAAACCCTCATTTTTGTGGTCACTGCTGGAAAACATCATCCTGAAACTGTTTCCCTGGAAAGTCGGTAGTCAAGATGAAACAGCATCAGCAATTTCCACAGCTCATGATACTATAAACCATACTCGATTTGATAGTATAAAGGGTTTGTATTTAGATGAACGGGTTTCTTTTAGAATAACGTGCACTAATGAATTAGGCTATACAATATAAGATCGGTTATTATAGAGTCATTCATATTTTGACTTGGTTTTCATTGTTATAATTTCAGTTTTCAATTCAATTTTAGTTAATGTTTTAGAAATTTTGTTTTGTATTTTGTATCAGCTTAAAAATATATATATTTTTATGTATTTATATAAATATATAATGTGTGCATTTATTTTTTTTACATAAAAAATGGTTTTAGTTTGAGTTAACTGTAGTAAGTATCACTTAAATACTACAACAATTTTCATTCATTTTTTCTTTAAAAAAAATTAAAGTTTTAGCAATTTTGTTCTGCATTGTGTCATTTTTTAAATAAGTATGTCATTTTGTAATTAATTTTTATTTCAGCTTTAGTTATTTTATAGTACATTAAATGAAAATAAGATATGCTTTGGCAACTAGCTATAAAAACTATACTTTTAATAATAAAGTTTATAGTTTTATATTTGCATACAGTTTATTTCGGCCAATGTTTTTTTATTTAAAGTAACATATAATGCAAATGTTTTTTGTATGGTTTTAGTTTTAGTTAACTATAATAACCCTGTAAAGTCAGTTCCATAAAAAGGTCTTGCTTGTTGGTCAAAGTTAATGCCACTGACCACAGGTCAGTATTGTTTAAAGCTGTATCTGCAGAGCTGTACTGAAACACATGCACACAGGAAACAGAAATATTCTCAGACGTCTCCTTTACTGTACGTACTGTACATCAGAGAGACAGAAACGCTGAGTCTGCTGAAGGAAGACTGAGGATTCAGCAGCGAAAGAATCATTTCATGCACTTTTATGCATTTGGCTGAAACTTTTGTTCAATGCATTCGAGGTGTAAATATTGTACACTTGTTTTTACTGTGTATGCTAGAGTAAAATCTGCTAGAAATGTCCAACATATCATAAATTAGCATCAACTATCAAACCCTCATCCAACAAGGCCCAGTTCTGATTTATTGATGTCATAAAATGAATGTCGATGTTTTTTTCTTTTATTTATGTGCTGGTGTTTCGTAACACTGAGCTCAACATGTATTTTCACTTGCCTTAAAATCACCAGCGTAAGAATTCAGAAACGTTTGTGTTCATGACAATGTGTTCATGATTGCGGAAAACTATCAAATTATTCTGTAATTCTTTAAAGTGCTCCTATTATGCGATTTTAAAGGTTTCTAATGTTGCTTTTACATGTTCTGCAGATTCATACGTATCAAAGGTCAAAAACACTTTATTTTTCTTATAACACACACTGCACATTACCACATTTCTGTAAAAGAGCTGAAGATTCACTCTCTAAACCCCGCCTCTCTGAGAGCTGCTCTGCTCTGATTGGCCAAATGGCCCAGTCTGCTGTGATTGGTCGACTGAAGGCTTCCTCAGTCCTCAGTGATTGGACACAATGTAAAGAAGACAGTAATTTCATTTCATTTTTATTATCGGCCCATTTAATGGCAGCTAATCTTCCTGGGGTCCTCTAAAATATTCACAACGTAAAATTATACAAAGCAATAACAACACAAATTACAATCAAAAAGAATTCAAACATTGCAATTACATACAAATTATTACCAAGTACAATAACATGACAATTTCCAGCTTTCACGAGGTCATTTGCAGCAATTTCTGGGTTACTGTCCTCGTACATTTATATTTGTTCTGAATTCTGCGTGATGAGACAGAGTCGATTCCAAATAGATATTGCTCTATGAAGTGATGTGCGTTTCAGAAAATTTGTCCTGGGAAGCGAAAGTTTTCTGTCACCGCCTAATGCCTGCCCGGTGGCGTATAGGTGTCTACTTCCTACAAATACAATCTGCTCAAAGAGAAACTGTGGCTGCTTCATAAAAACTGCATTCCACAATATTAAAATGAATCGTAGTTTAATTTTCTCTTCAACTGTGAGCCAAGAAAGGCATTTATGCATGAGGACCACGTGAGTGTAAGAGCACTGGAGGACAGTCAGGTCTCGAACCCCTGTTTTGGGCCACCTGAAGGTCTTTTAGTGATGCAGACCACCATATAATTGGACAGTTTTCTAAATGGCACAAAACAGAGACTGAACAACCTGTTTAGCAATGGACATAGGAATATATGACATACATTTTCTACTATCATTCCATCAATATGAGCTGACCAAGACCAGTAGGAATCCCAGTGACCTGCCTGCATCGCCTGTCTAAGCTGCAGCCCATCGACTGACAAGGTCAGGACTGGGTAATTCCTTCTGATCTTTTCCAGAATATCATAGATGTTCGATGCATCGATATCAATTCATCTCGTTTCAGTTCACAATCAATTCTTTCTTTTAGGAGACAATAACTTTATCCATCTGCAGTTTGATCTGTGAGACTTTGCAGAGCTTTTACATTCACAAACAGCTCTATTACACACGGCATGAAAGGGAGTATCTGAAAAAGCATAATAGAGACACTTTAATGGTTTTGCCAACAGCTGATCACATGCACACACACACTGGGCATCTTTCACAGAAGAACAGCTGAACTACGCAATATAGGTCACACTCAATCACAGCGACAAGAAATTACAAGACAACAAATCAATTATTCAGTCTATGGAAGCTTGTTTTCCACCACAGAATTAAACATTTAAAAAGTATTTGTGGCTTTTTTTTCTCTCTCAGTTGAAGGTTTTATAATGCGAGATATAAAGTTCAATTATCTTTTTTAATTGAGACTTTATTTCTCACAATGCCGAGTTTATATCTTGTAATTCTGACTATATTTTTAGAAATTGTGAGATAAAAATGTGCAATTCTGAGAAGAAAAAAAAAAGACCTGTGAGATATAAATTCTAAATTCTTGAAGAAATGGAATTCTTTGAAGAAATAAAGTCAGAATTGTGAGATAAAAAGTTTTAATTACCTTTTTTAATACTAATTCCAAGTTGGAAACAAGCGTTCATACACTTCTCCTCAACAACACGCGTGATTAGTGAAATCAATGATTCAATCCAAAGTTGTGAATTTAACTTATGCACAATATTGCAAAAAAAAAAAAAAAAAAAAACATTTGTGAATGAAGCAGTGTTTCCATCTCATGTGTTCAAGAGAACAAAATCATCACGTCCTGGAGCAGAACATCAGTGATAAAACTGTACGTTTCTGCAACCTTTCTCTTTTCCCTCCATCATAAACGAGTGTGTGGAGCGTCAGAAACACACAAACAGATGCTGGTGTTCGGGAACACACTCGTGTGTGTGAGACGCTTCTGGAGGGAATTAAACACAATCATTCTGATCACACACTTTTTCAGAAACACCAAACCAGCATTAGAGACGCTGCGACGCCATTGGTCCACTGGTTACTCCAGTTATCCAATCACAGACGCTGAGGCAGTCACATGGGTTTATTGAGGGATTTATACAGTAAATGTGTTCGTGAAAACGGGTTTCAAAGTGCAAGTTTTTGAAAACGGTCTCAGTGTAAACAACAAAAATATGAATCTCTGAAGACGATTCTTTCTGAAAACTCCGGCCAGAGTGGAGATTTTGGGAAACTTTATTTGCTCGTTTGCATGTAAACCGATAAACTGAGTTTTAGGCAGCGACGTCACAGACGTGACAGAACTCGCTCCTCCTCAAAAGTGCGCCTGTGTTTACATCTTCATCTGGCTTTGGTGATCATGGACATTCAGAGTCGCAGTCGCACTTATGTTGGAGCAAACCCTTTTCCTCTGTGTGCATCTGCAGATACAGCGGCTCTATTATGGCGAGGTGTTGCTGCTATTCTCTGGATTCTGATTGGCTGACGTGGGCTTGAGCTTCTCGTCACACTGCCACCTACAGGTCGTAGGACGGCATATACACACGGGTTCATGTCAACCAACACTTTTCTGAAAACTGACAGGTGTGCACGATGTTATTTTTGAAAACGGAGAGAGTGAAATGTCCTTTATGAAAATTACGCTTCTCGTTTTAAGCATATTAGATTAAAAATGTGTCCGTCTCAATTGAGCGCATACGTTTTTTCATGCTCATTTTTAGAATTTATGTGCATCTTGTCGTTTCCATCCAGCGTTTTTATTGCAATAAACACACATAACTATTGATGTTTGGAGCAGACACACTGCTCACTTTATCAGTACTAGAGATGAATAACTTTAACACCTCATTTCTCACTGAACTCGTCGTGTGATGTTGGTCAATCCTACAGTGGCAGAGACAAAACTGTTCCTGTAATTATCTTCATAAGCATCAGACGTTTGTGGATCTCCTTTGTGCATGAGTCTTGAGCTTTCCACCACCAAAGCGACATCAAGATCACTCGCATGCAATAAATATTAAGTTTTACATTTACCACATAACTGAGGATTTAACAGCCTCCAGCACATTTAAACTGAGATTGAATCCGTGCTTGTTCAGAGGTCATCTGGAGTCTTCTCTTTATTCCAGGGTTTTTGGGATTGTGTTTTCCTGGATATGATTTCGGAGCACCAAGAATGCAATGACAAAGTGCTACATTTGGAATAGATTTTTGCCCCTCCACCCATATATTACATAAGAGCTGGAAAAAGTTCACTTGACACACACTGGGGTTCAAGTCTGAGACGCTTCAACCTGCAAAAAAACAGGATCCTGAAAAATATTCCTGGACGATTCTCATGACTAATGAGATCTAATGAGCTTCACTGATCATGTGACTCTTGATACAGATGGAGAACATGATCATAAGGTTTACTAAACTAAAACCATAAAAAAATATTTAGCACTTGAAAATGACTAATAAAATAAACATGAATGAAAATAAAATAAAACTTAATTAAAATTATATAGACATATTTATAAATAAAATCAATTAAATGACTAAAACTTAAAATAAAATTAAAACCAAAACAGAAAATATAAAAATACAAATAAACAAAAAATATAATATATTAAAGTCAACAACAAAAGAGTCGTATGAGGTTACACTAAAAAGGCTTAAAATATGTAAGATTATGTATATTAATTGCATATAAAAATTCCATTAATTTCAATTAACATAACCTAATAAACATGATGCATAATTGTCTGTGATCCATAGATGAAAAAAAAAATAGATTTATGATTTATATACCAATAAATTAAACCTAAATAGACTAATTAAACCTAACTAAAACTAACTAGATGAGTAAAGAGAATGTTGTTGGCTTGAGAAAGCCTAGTAAAAAGCTTGATTTTAAGTTTGAATACGTTTTAAATCTCAAAGTTTTTCAGTCTCTCAGACAAATCGTTTGCTATATATGCCGTTGCTAGGGTTCTCGGGGTGGATGCTAGGCTGTTGCTATGTGGTTGTTAGGGTCCTCAATGTGGTTGCTAAGGTGTAGCTATACGGTTGCTAGGGTACTCTGGGTGGTTGCTTGGGTGTTGCTATGCTTTTCAGTCTCTCAGACAAATTGTTTGCTATACAGTTGCTAGGGTACTCAGGGTGGTTGCAAGGCTGGCGCTATGTGGTTGCTAGGGCATTCAAGGTGGTTGCTAGGGTGTTGCTATGCGGTTGCTTGGGTACTCGGGGTGGATGCTAGGGTGATTTGCGTATTTGTGATGTTGCTGGAGATGTTCCACATGCAACCCCGAAACAGGAAAGACACAATAAACTTTAAATCATCAGGAGGGCCTGTACATCTGTACGGCTATGAGTGATCATGTGACCCGCCTATCTGTCCCTAAATGACCAGATGGTTTGTTCTCGATCCACATTTAAACTTCTGTAACATATAACGTATCCCAGGAGCCATTACATCAGGCACACATAATGATTCAGTGTCACAGAATGCATCGCATCAGCCAGTGCACACATGAAGAACTACAAACACGTTTATGAGGCGTTTGGGGCAGATTACAACTCCATGCATGAAGGCGTTTAACCATCTGATGCATAACTTTAGCAATAGCAATGTTTTCTCTGGCATCACTGCACAAACGTATTTACAGACTGTACATATACTGTGGTTAAATAAGTGTCAGTAGACATTATGTTGTTGATCCCTAGAACCTGCCTTTGTGAAGTGCACTTAAAATGGTGAAATCCTGCAGCACTGAATGATCCATAGAACTGCATAGAAATGTGCTTAATATCTGTCAAATTACCATGGAAACTGGACAGCACTCACTGGACGCCCTAACAAACACATAGCAACATGCTAAAAACCACTGACATCACCCAGCAACCACATAGCAACACCCTGGCAACCGCATTGCAGCATACCTTAAAAAAACACATCACCTTAAATCTGGGTAGACACGTCCTGGCAACCACTCTCAACAGCTCAGTAACTTAGCAACGCCCCAGAAACCCCATAATTATAGCAATTGCATAGAAATGTGCTAAAATCAGTCAAATTACCATAGAAACTGGATAGCAATTTCCAGGCAACCAGCCGGAACACCCTAAAAAACACATAAAAGCATGCTAAAAACCACCGACATCATCTTAGCAACCGCATAGCAACACCCTGACAATTGCATAGCAATGCACATAAAAAACAAACTCATATCATTAGCAGTTCAATGCCCAGTGTACCCTGTATAAGCTATAAAAACTACTAATAAACCAGGCAACCCCTATCAACAGCCTAGTAACTTAGCAACGCCCAGGAAACACCACATAATACTCTAGCAACTGCATAGCAATGTGCTAAAAAACTACTGACAACATCTTAGCAACCCCAGAGTAACACCCTGGCAACTGCATGACAATGTACTTAAATCACCTTAGTGGACCTGGCAACCACTTTCACCAGCCGATACACCTAGCAACGCCCTGGAAACACCCCATGATCCTCTGGCAAATGCACAACAATGTGCTAAAAACCAATCAGAACAACATCCTGGCAACCGTGTACTTCAAAACACTTGTTTTATGTTAAACGCGCTCATGAATTGGTAAAACCCAATTGGATATTATTCTTGCGTGTATCATCAGTTCTGGGGCTTTAGATTAGGGATAGTCTCTATACGTCCTCTGCATCTCTTCAGGTTTCTGGCCACTCGATAGGCGTCAGTGAAGTTAGCATGTTGATGAACATCTGTGTGACATCAGTCAGTTGCAGATGTTGAACTATGAATTTCGGCTTTAGCTGTCGATTTTAAATTTGCCAGTCGTGTCACTAGTGAAGTGTAAGTGTGATCTAATCTGTCAAACAAATCAAAGAATTCAGACTGTCAATCTGTGTCATACAGTCGAATATACATGATGTTTAATCTCATCAACTGAGAGTTAAACTTCAGATTGTGCTGCAGAAATGACGAGATGTGAGTCTCTTAAAACTAGCGTTTCAAAGTAACGTTGCTATACAACAACGTCTGGATTGATCACACTTGCACCGACACCCTGTCATCCATACGTCTCTCTCTTGCTGTTTCTCAAAGAAATATCTTCCACGGCTGTAATCATCATTATGGTACTTGTTTTGAAGTGTTCATTCATTTAATGACAGGTCTCTCTGGCATTAGCAGCAAACCTAAACATGCAAAAACGGCTCTCTGCTGAGTCGAGTCATTCTTTGTTGTTGCTTTGGGCTGTTTTGGATCAGCCGCATTGCATTGGCTTAGTGATAATATTTTGCATCAACATTTACAAGTTGAGGTAATTTTGAGGTAATCACATCCCAATGCCAAGATATCATCACATCTTGACTTTTAATATTGTTTTCTTTTGCACTGAGCCAAATATAGAACGCTGAGAGAATATTTGTGTCAAATGAACAATGTTTACAACTTAAATGGTGTCCCTTAACGACAATACAAACACTATTATTGAAGTCCGTTTGTTTTGCTTTAATGGCAAAATAGTCAATATTTCATCCTGTAGCATTGAATGATTCCTCAAATAATTCCTCACCTTAGCAACTGCACTAAAACCCAGTCTAATTTCCATAGCAACTGGATACCAATGCCTTGGCAACCAGCAAGAACACCCTAACAAACACATAGCAACATAAAACCACTGACATCATCTAAGCAGCCACGTAGCAACACCCTACCAACCATATCGCAATGCACTTAAAAAGAAGACTCATATCACCTTAAAAAATGAGTAGCAACGCCCTGGCAACCACTCTCAACAGTTTAGAAACTTAGAAACGCCCTGGAAACACCCCATAATACTCTAGCAAAAATAACCCCACTGAAATCATCTTAGTAACCACATAGCAACACCCTGCCAACCTCATAGCAATGTACTTTAAAAAACATCAATATTTCAATGCCCAGTATATCCCGTGTAAGCTGTGCAAATGACTAATCAACTACTTGATTTACCTTGGAAACTGGATAGAAACATCCTGGGAACCACTCTCAACATCCAGGCACTTAGCAACGCCCTGGAAACAACATGTACTCTAGCAACTGCATAGCAATGTGCAAAAAAACACTGATATAATCTTAGCAACCACATAGCAACACCCTGGCAACCGGATAAAACTCACATCCCCTTAGAAAATAGGTAGAAACATTCTGCAACCACTCTCAACAGTCTAAGAATGTGCACAAAAAAACTACTATCACGTTAGTAACATAGCAACGCCCTGGAAACACCCCATAATGCTCTATCAAATGCACAACACCTTGGGAACACGGGTTGCTTAATGAAAACAGCATTATTCCAAAATTACATTTGTGCATTTTGCATTTATCCAAAGTGACGTACCCTTGCAACCGCATGGCAACATATCTAGCGAGGAGCAGGTACTACATTATACTGTGACCTTGTGTCTGAGGTCAAAGGTCAGGGTACATTAGGATGCTCACGATGAGCGCTGGATTCAGTGTTTTGTGTGAAATGAAATTGAAAAACGTTCTTTCTTTCTCTGGCATGTGGAGACAAGCTCTTCTCTCGTCTGCCAGACTCAGTCTGTCTCTCTCGCGCCGGGTCGCGTCTCTCAATGCGTATGACCTCTATTTTGGAAATCAACAGGCATGAACTCGAGCGGGAATGACGAGGAGGCGAGCTGCTCTCAATGAGGCCATTGTGTGTGTGAAATATACTGTTTGCATTGAGCGATGCGTGATTCATACAGAAGATGTAAAGTGAGGGTAAATATATCACGTTTATCATTCATATTCCTTCATGAAACACTCTCTGCATGACGTTTAATAACTGATGAACTTTGCAACATTAAAGTTAGTCTTGTTTAAAGCTGCTTTATTGCTGAGGTTTCATCATTTATGAATTTTACAGCGGTCTATTAATGTGACGTTGCTTTGAAACAATCTTGTCAAGATCAGACCAGCTGATATAGACATGTTTGAGTTATTAGCTGACAATGACTCACTGTGCAAATGTAGTTTATCACGTGGCTGTTGTCATTTTACACAATGAAGCTTTTAGTCAATGCTTTGATGATGCAACAAATACCTTTTCTTCACTTTACCTCTAAGATTATTGGAGGAATTTGATCTCATTTTTAATTCAATGTGACATTTACTAGCAATTTCTGAGTTTGTTTGGGGCAAGTTTCTTCATCGTGTATATGTATCAGATACCATCAGAACTTCATATCCTTCTACTGATTTTTTTTTTCTATGTACATTTCTGATATGCACTTTCTGTAAAGCTGCTTTGAAACAATATGTATTGTGAAAAGCGCTATACAAATTTGAATTGAATTAAATTGATTGATAAACAAATATTCATTCAAGATTCACTGAATTTATGCGTTGACGTATTTTCCACTGAAACAGGAAGCAAAGGCGGGACTTATTGAATGGCTCCTCCCCCTTTTCAAACAGCCAATAGCGTTTAGTTTCCCTCACAGAC
>CM060616.1:1165000-1245000 GCA_030578275.1 Meda fulgida | reverse complement strand
TTTTGCAATGAATACTTTGGCCCAAAAATGAACAATTGAAAAGAAAACACTTCACCCAGGGACATAAAACAATTTCTTAAAAAATCAAAAAGATTATCCAATCGTGAACACTGCACAAAAAGATGAAAAATTGACTCCGTCTCAGAACAAAAAGGGCAACCCACCCCAACACTAGGATTGAGATGTACCACATGTCTGTTTGTAGCTATTGCCCCATGTACAATCCTCCACTGGAGGTCACCTGTCCTCTTGTCGATCGGACATTTGTACAGGGTACGCCAGCTGCCTTTAGGGGAAGAGTCAGATCCAAAGAACTGTGTCCATCTAGTTGAAGAAACTTCATTCAAAAACTGCATGTTGGAGACTTTAACGCATATCAAATAGAGAGATTTCTTTCCAGCAGAATCAAAACTTTCCAAAACTGGTGTTTTCAGAGTCAGTAAACGGCTTTCATCTTCTACCCAGTCTTCCACAGCCGGGCTTACATTGATTAATGGAAAAAGATGACCATACCCCTCAACCCACTCATTTAGGGCGTCTGGGTCTTTCAAAAAAACTTGATAATCTGCGCTCAAATCCTTGAAAATCCCTGCAATGCACTGTTGTAAAAACCGGATTGATTTCACACCACTTCTTTGACTCAAGTCTTTCAAATCACTTCTCAGGATATGTCCCAGCTTGTTGCACCCAGCCGCTAACAGTCGTGCTCGCACATTTTCGGATGACAACAGTCTTGAAGATAAAAAGGAGTTAAAAAACAAAGGTTCCTCAAACAACCAATGACCAGCAGGTGTATTAGTTGATCTTGATACGATAAAAACCTTCCAGGCCTCCAGCACAGATCTATAAAAGGGGCTGAGATCCGCCATTTCTTTCTCTTGCAATTGCATTAAAAACAAATGTTTGTCAAAGCCCATTCCACCTGCCCTCCTCAAAAGAGATGTTGCAGTGTCCATCCAGGCAGAGTGTTTGTTAAACAAGAGTCTTTGGGCTGTCTGCAGCCGAAAAGTCATTATCCTGGACTTAATATCCACCAAGCCCTGCCCGCCTTCTTGTACTGGGAGATACAAAGCCGCTGCTCGAATCCAGTGTTGTCCTGACCAGAAAAAAGTCACCAAACTCCTTTGAATCCTTTGAATTAATCCTGTAGGTGGCTGCAGTACACACAGTTTATGCCAAAGAGTAGAAGCCACTAAATTATTAGCAACCAAAACCCTTCCCCTGTAGGACAACTGGGGTAGCAACCATTTCCAGCGAGACAATCGGGTACACACTCTTTCCTCTAAACCCTCCCAATTTAACTTTTGAGACTCACTTTTCCCAAAATAAACACCTAAAATCTTTAATCCCTCTCTTTTCCATGTAAGATCTCCTGGCAACTGTGGAAGATTTTCAGCAGAAAACTGCCCTGCCCAAAAAGCCTCACTTTTTTCCCAGTTCACTCTCGCCGATGAGGCCTTCTCATACACATTGATTGCATTAACCAGAGCATTAATGTCTTTTTCATGATTAACAAACACAGTCACATCATCAGCATAAGCACTTACAGTAATACTTGAACTCTGAGATAAACCAGGAGGAATAAAACCAGACAAAGTTTTACGTAAATTAAAAAGAAGAGGCTCAATAGCAATGCTATATAGTTGCCCTGATAAAGGACAACCTTGTCTGATACCCCTTGAGACTGGGATTGGCCGGCTTAACCCACCTCCCACTTTAACAATGCAAGCAGCACCAGAATACAGCAATTTGACCATGTTTAAGAAAGAATCACCAATACCAAAAGCTTTTAAAACATAAAAAAGATAACCATGATCAACCCGATCAAAGGCTTTCTCTTGATCTAAAGAAATTAAACCAACTTTCAGTTCAAAACTTTTACAAATATCTAAAATATCCCGAATTAAAAACAAATTATCCATTATTGTTCTTTCTGGGATACAATAAGTTTGATCTTTTTGTACAATCAAACTGAGATATTTTTTAAGTCTATTAGCAAGACATTTAGACATAATTTTGTAATCCGTAGTCAGTAGTGCAACAGGCCTCCAGTTTTTTAAAAGAGATAAATCTCCCTTTTTTGGTAATAAAGATAGCACAGCGCGTTGACAAGATATAGGCAAACAACCATCTTTGCTGCATTCACAGAAAACCTCATACAAATCTTCTCCAATACAGTTCCAGAAACGCTTGTAAAATTCAGACGGCAACCCGTCAATACCAGGAGATCGTCCAATACCAAGCTGACCAACTGCAGTAGTGAGTTCTTGAAGAGATAGTTCAGTGTCCAAGGCAGTCTTAGAGTCTGAGTCTATTTGAGGCAAGTCTTGAATTAGCTGCTCGGCACAGTCAATATCACATTGTTCAGCAGCATAAAGACTGGAATAAAAAGTCACTGCATGGTGCCTCATCTCCATAATATTACTGGTCACCCTCCCATCAGGAAGGCGAAGACATGACATCTGTTTCTGTTGTGCCACTTTGTGCTCCAAATTAAAAAAATAAGCACTAGGAGCATCCATGTCATTAACAGAGACAAAACGAGACCTTACAAGAGCTCCCTTTACCCTTTCATTCAAAAACAACCCCAGTTCTCTTTTTTTTTCTTGCAGGTTGTTAAACAGATTAGGATCATATCTATTAATTAGATCCACCTCCATATTTGATATGTCCTTTTCAATTGACTGAATATTTTCTCTCAATTTAATAGTGGAATTAGCAGTATGTTGCAAACAAAACAATTTAATGTTAGTTTTCCCTATTTCCCACCACTGTTTTAAATTTTCAAAAGTGCCTTTACACAATCTCCACTGTTGCCAAAAAGTCTCAAAATGTTTGCAAAAATTAAGATCTAGAAGCAATTTAGTGTTAAAATGCCAATAAGAAGACCTCTTTGTACACTTGGACATATTTATAGTAAGAGAAACCAAATGATGATCTGTGTACCCTACTGGAATAATACAACAATCAATACTCCGACTACTAAGATGATTGGACATGTAGATCCTATCCAATCGAGCAGCACTGACTCTGTTATCTGTCATTTTAATCCACGTATATTGTCTCACTTGTGGATGTTTGATCCGCCACATATCTAAAAGATCTATTTCTCGAATTATTTTTGATAATTGAGATGAAGACTGAAGATGAGGTTCTTCACTTGTGCGATCAATAGTAAAATTCTCAGTACAATTCCAATCACCTCCCATGATTATATTTCCATCTGCACATAACATTAGAGCATTTCTTAACATACTGAAAAAAAGCTTTCGTTCATGTCCCACATTAGGTGCATATCCATTTACAAAGTAAAA
Source organism: Meda fulgida (assembly GCA_030578275.1). Lineage (NCBI taxonomy): Eukaryota > Metazoa > Chordata > Actinopteri > Cypriniformes > Leuciscidae > Meda > Meda fulgida. The sequence goes on along the minus strand of CM060616.1, from coordinate 1,241,686 downwards.
AAGAACTCCATCAATATCAGCCTTTACTACTACTAATCTTCCATTTACAGGTTCCTCTTTTTTTAAAACATTAACTCTTAGATTGGGAGAGAATAAGATTGCCAGCCCAGCACTCACATTTGTTTTATGGCTAAGTATATATTGCCCTTTCCACCATAATCCCCACTCAAATTCATTAGCAGTATCGCTATGTGTCTCTTGAAGGAAAATAACATTTAATTGTTTTTGCTCTATTGTTTCAGATACAAGAGCACGCTTACATTTATCCCTTCCACCATTGATATTGAGTGAGCCAACCCTCAATACTTCCATTAAAAAAACTGGAAGAAAAAGCAGACAGGCAGAAAAGAGCAGAAACATAGAAAAAGACACCATGTGAAGCTTAAAAAAAACAATTACAACGGTACTTCTGACGTTCTCTTTTTCTCTATTTTCCGAGCCTTTCTAACAGTGGTTAGGTGCTTCTTTAGACGAAACCTCTTCTTTTCACTCAGGAGATCAGCCCCCACAGTCTTCTGAAGAAATGTAACTGACTTAACAAATTTCTCTACATCAGGAAAGAATTCTTTAACTTCAACCTGCTTTCCAAAAGTATTATCCAGAAACTGATCAATTTCCTCTAAAGTATATAAAGAGAGTTCCTTCTGGGGATCTTGAGCGCTCTCCTCAAACCCATACTGTGAGCAGGAGTCCATATCCAACACAGAAGCAGACTCATCTGACAGATCATCCTCGGCTGCTGTCCTTGAATCTGCTCGACTCTTCTCTGCATCACACACACACTGAGCAGAACTAGTACTTGGCAATTCATTCTCGTCACATTTATTGTCCTGTTCAACAACTAAGTGTTCTTTACTCTTAACCACATCATCACCAGTATATGAACTTGTTGCCGCTACCACTGGTATCTCTGAGGTATTCCCCGCTACATTTAAAGCCACGTTCACCTCTGACTGCCTTACCTCCGTGAGGCCTGAAACCTCCTCCTGACCTGTTTGTATTGATGAAGCCTGAGCATCATTCTCTATCACTGGGCCGATGTTTTCCTGTCCACGATCTTTATGCGGACACATCTGCCGTTTATGGCCGACATCACCGCATTCAAAACAACGCAAGCTTCCGGTCGTTGCATAAATCATATATGCTCCCCCTTCATGTTTTATGCGAAAAGAAACGTTAAGTGTGCGATCTGGTGATTCTAAAAACATGTAAACCTGTCTCCTGAAAGACATAACATGCTTCAATGACGGGTTCTTACACCCCAGAGAAATCGCTCTGAAAGGACTCGCAATCTTTCCAAACCGCACTAATTCACGCTCTAATACATCATCAGAGATGAACGGCGGGACGTTCGAAATCACTACTCTACTCGAGGCATTATGCAGCGGTGTAACTTGCACTAATTCATCTTTAATGATAAGCCCACTTTCAATCACTTGATTTACAAGTTGTTGTTGTTTCAAAAAAACGACTACAGCTCTATTCATTCTAGAAGCAGAAGAAATATTATCATGTCCTACCTTCTCTCCTACCGCAACTAAAACATCCTCCACCGTTACTCCGTCCTCCGGCATACACCTGAAGCCATTGCGCAGAGAGATAGATGGCGTCTCCACATGGAACGCCATCTTCCTCTCACACGACTCCCACTTTCCACAAAAAAAAACTAATACCAAACCATACAAAAAGGAAAAAAGATTGAAAAAAAAAAAAATCAAAACAAACAAAAACAAAAAAGGTGAAACTTTCACAGCTTCACTCCCGCCCAGCACTACTCTCACCCACAACCTCCCAACATGCACCACGTGAGAGAGAGAGAGAGAGAGGAGAGAGAGGAGAGAAAGAGAGAGGAGAGAGAGAGAGAGAGGAGAGAGAGAGAGGAGAGAGAGAGAGAGGAGAGAGAGGAGAGAAAGAGAGAGAGAGAGGAGAGAGAGAGAGAGAGAGAGAGAGAGAGAGAGAAAGAGAGAGAGAGAGAGAGAGAGGAGAGAGAGGAGAGAGAGAAAGAGAGAGGAGAGAGAGAGAGAGAGAGAGGAGAGAGAGAGAGAGAGAGAGAGAGAAAGAGAGAGGAGAGAGAGAGATGAGAGAAAGAAAGAGAGTGAGAGGAGAGTGAGAGAGGAGAGAGAGAAAGAGATAGAGAGAGAGAAAGAGAGTGAGAGAGGAGAGTGAGAGAGAAAGAGAGAGGAGAGAGAGGAGAGATGAGAGAAAGAAAGAGAGTGAGAGGAGAGTGAGAGAGGAGAGAGAGAGAGAGAGAGAAAGAGAGTGAGAGAGGAGAGTGAGAGAGGAGAGAGAGAGAGAGAGGAGAGAGAGAGAGAGGAGAGCGAGAGAGGAGAGAGAGAAAGAGAGAGAAAGAGAGTGAGAGGAGAGTGAGAGAGGAGAGAGAGAAAGAGAGAGAAAGAGAGTGAGAGAGGAGAGTGAGAGAGGAGAGTGAGAGAGGAGAGTGAGAGAGGAGAGTGAGAGAGGAGAGTGAGAGAGGAGAGAGAGAGAGAGGAGAGAGAGGAGAGAGAGAGAGAGAGAGAGAGAAAGAGAGAGGAGAGAGAGAGATGAGAGAAAGAAAGAGAGTGAGAGGAGAATGAGAGAGGAGAGAGAGAAAGAGATAGAGAGAGAGAAAGAGAGTGAGAGAGGAGAGTGAGAGAGAAAGAGAGAGGAGAGAGAGAGAGGAGAGATGAGAGAAAGAAAGAGAGTGAGAGGAGAGTGAGAGAGGAGAGAGAGAAAGAGAGAGAAAGAGAGTGAGAGAGGAGAGTGAGAGAGGAGAGTGAGAGAGGAGAGTGAGAGAGGAGAGTGAGAGAGGAGAGAGAGAGAGAGGAGAGAGAGGAGAGAGAGAGAGAGAGAGAGAGAGAGAGAGAAAGAGAGAGGAGAGAGAGAGATGAGAGAAAGAAAGAGAGTGAGAGGAGAATGAGAGAGGAGAGAGAGAAAGAGATAGAGAGAGAGAAAGAGAGTGAGAGAGGAGAGTGAGAGAGAAAGAGAGAGGAGAGAGAGAGAGGAGAGATGAGAGAAAGAAAGAGAGTGAGAGCGAGAGTGAGAGAGGAGAGTGAGAGAGGAGAGAGAGAGAGAGGAGAGCGAGAGAGGAGAGAGAGAAAGAGAGAGAGAGAGATTACAGTAGGATGTGTGTAAATGTACAGTAATCATCACTATTACTGGAGTAGGAAAAAGATAAATAAAGAGGATGAATTTATACTTTCTGAGAAAATTAGGGTTAGGGTTAGGGTTAGGGTTAAGCCAATTAAGCCACTGCCACTAAAGACACACTGCAAAACTAGTTTCCAGCACAAATATCTAAACATTCTTAAATCAAGATACATTTACTTGAGAACCACATGACTTCAGATATTATGTCTGCGTTTATGCTTTATGCTTAAAACAAGAGCAAATCTCTGCCAGAGGGTCAGAGAAATAATCTTGTTTTCCCTTTGAATTTGTCCTTGTTTTAAGCATAAAGCATGAACGCAGACATAACATATCTGAAGTCCTGTGGTTCTCTAGTAAATGTTAAAATCCATAAAATAAACCAAGCATCTACTAGAATCACAAAATTAGTAAATTTGATTTGATAATCAGACAAAAATACAAGACTGTGAATTTAACAGCTTTAATAAGGAAACTTCCACTATAATTCTGCTGTTAATAATGCGGGCTGATGTCTTCAACACAAACATATCAATTCACAACCTCGTGGCTCACAGCCTGTCTTTCAGTTATCAAAATCAACTTCTCTATATGGGGACAATGATTGGGACTTTTAGTTCTAGAACTGAGTTGCTCTCTATATACACAAGTTAACGCGCCATAACTTACACAAATGCACTTCATTTCCGGTGGTTTGCGCGGCGTCTGCCGGTGTAAACACAGCTGCTGCGTCCCAATTCGCATGCTATACATCCTAAATAGTATTTGAAAAAGAATTAGTACGTCCCAAATCGTAGTATGTTGAAATGAGTGTTCCAAAGATACCCGGATGATCTACTGTTTCCGGTCAGAATCCGAAGTGCAGATCGATGCGCACTCTAACGGCTGATATTGCCCACAACCCATCGCGCGCTGGACGAGGATTCGATTAGAACTACAAACACGAGTGAAAAGTGTTAAAAAACTACAGACATGGAGGGCGTGCGAGTCCGGCGGTTATGTAGAGAGGTTTTGATAAAGGGGTTTGAGTGATAAATTACCAGTATCTAACCTGACGAAAATGTATTTATTCAATGTTGTCTACATTATATTGCATCTGCAGCAGCATTGTGAACTTTTGTAAAGATACGTTTAGCCATTAACTTTTAAATGCATCATTACATTCAAATTGCAAACACACAAGGAGTCTCCTCATGAAAGACCCGCGACTGGCAGATGAACGTGCTTCTACAGTTCTCTCCGAAACGGTAGGAAATTAAATTAGATTGAATGGAGGATTTTAACTGTGACAAGATGATTGACAGGACAGTTTATGGTAACAGGATGCACGCGACAGATCTGTCCGTTAATGATGACGAAGTAGTATGTCCCAAAGCTTGCCTACTCTTTTGCTACACACTCAAAAGCATGTACTTTTTCTTCACAAAAAGAGTACATACTTTTAGGGCGTAGTATAAGTAGGCGAATTGGGACGCAGCCGCTTTCGACGCCAGCTTGGGAACAGGTTCTACTACTTTAAAGGGACATTAAGTAAGAATTACTCCCATCTAGCGGACTTCCATCTACTCCCTCCGTGGACTTACCCGTCCCATGTATATAAATATAATCATTTCTTCGTTTACGAGGATAAATCAGATAATTGGCAGAGGTATTTGTACACCATTTGGGACATATTTATGAATAAAAATAATGATTTTAGATTAGAAATTACCTAAGAAGTTACTTATAGTCCCTTTAGCTGGAGGTGGCGTTACTTTCCCCCACCCGAATTCAGTGCAGAACTGGGGGGATAACATGACGACGTGGCCCAGCATAACGTACAGTAAGATTTGCTCCTAACGTTACATCGTGCAATCCATGGCAATAGACTAGGCTGACCAAACGTCCTGTTTTCCCAGGACATGTCCTGGCTGTTTTTTATAAAGTGATGAAAATGTCCTGATTTTCATTATTTTTCATTGGGCCATTAAGAAAGAAAGACAGGATAAAGAGGAAGAAGAAAACTAAAGATATAAATATCTTTAGTTAGTTAGTTTTTGTAAGTTTGTGAGAGCTATTTTGGTTCAATTTGGAGGTATTTTTTTAGTTATTTATTTATTTTTCTAATACAGAAGAGACATTAATTCTATCATTATTTCATTCATTATTTTTGAAACCTGTCATAATAAAACATGTTGAGTAACCTCTGAGAAGCCGATCTGAATTTGTGTCTTTGGTAATAGTTAGTATTTTGTAATTATAACAATTTTCTATCCATACAGAGGAGGCATAGCCTACTTTAAATGTATTGAAATGAATTAGGCATCTTTGAGTAAACTTCGAGTATCGTTTGAGTGTCTCATTGCCGGGCCGAGTGTCCTGGTTTTCGGTAATCAAAATATGGTCACCCTACAATAGACGGAAAAGCAATGGACAATCTGAAAGCCTCCGAGGCATATCAATATCTGCACAGCAACAAAGTCGGTTGTGTCATGTCATACTAACATAATCGTTTTGTTTATCTGAAAGCAAATGTAGAGGCTAGCCAGTGTTTGAACAATGCGTGGCATAATGCGTGGGTGCTGGTAACTGAAGCTGGAGAAGTCAAAACTGCGGGATATCAACAAAGTGATAGGAACAAACACAAACGTTGCGGGGTGGTTTCTTTAGATTGAATGCCTTCAGCCAGGTCCTTGATTCCGGGGCGGTATCAGGCTTGCGGAAAAATGTAAACAATGGAGCGCATGGACATTGCCTCTTCGTAGCTGGTCTGTGGTCGTAGTACTCTCTATCTAACCACTCGTTCAGGTGTTTTCTCGAGTGTTTGCAACCAACTACCGCACACGTCGTTCCCGAAACACTTTTCCTCATGTTGTAATTGTTATATCCTTTTTGTTACTGCGATATCAGTGCTCGGTCGGCACAACGGAGCTAGCTAGCAAAACGATTGCATCGACGGGAGGAGTTTAGGATCGAGCGGAAACAGCTCAAAAACTTGTGTATAGACTCGCTGTCCATGACCCAAAACCGCCCTAGCAATGGGAACCACTGCCTAAAAACTTTAATATTCCCTCAAAAGTGTCATTAAATGTTTTACTTGTTGCACAAGGGCGTTTCCTTGTTTCCTCTTCCTTGTCTTTAGTAGTGTGTTAATGCGTCAGTCCATTCAAACGCCGCCGTTAATAAAACATGATTGAAACAACACCTGAGCCATTTGTGTTGAAGAGATGAAAGCCACCAGAAGTGAGGAAAGGCCAAGACTGCATGCCGTCGTCTACGTTAAACACACACACACACACACACACGATCAGACCCGAGAGCCCAGTGCTAATGCTAACGCCTGTGGCGCTCTCGAGCATCTGAGCCAAACCATGTCAGAAGTAATTACAGTTTGCAGGGCAATAACAAGTCATTTGTGCAGTAATTGTATCCACACCCTTTCCTTCAACAGGATTCCAGTATCAGCGGCTCCATACTATCAACTCATATACGAGCATACATGCCTTCTTATTTGTTATTTTTTATTCTGTGGTGGAAAAAACTTCCATACTCACAGACACTACCGGTCAAAAGTGCTTGATCGGTATGATTTTTAATCTTTTGTAACATTAAAAATGTCTTGACTGTAACTTTTGATCAATTTAATTCATCCTTGATGAATACAATTATTTATTTTTCAAAAATAAAATAATTATTTCTGGCCGCAAACTTTTCAACGGTGTTTAATGTTACAAAAGCTTTCTATTTCAGATTTATGCTGTTCTTCTGAACTTTCTATTCATCAAAGAATCCTGAAATAAAAATGTAAATAACTGTTTTCAACACTGATAATAATCATAAATGTTTCTTGAGCATCAGATCATCATATTATCCTGATTTCTGAAGGATCATGTGACACTGAAGACTGGAGTAATGATGCTGAAAATACAGCTTTGATCACAGGAATAAATTACACTTTACTAGATATTCACATAGAAAAAAGCTGATTTTAATTGTAATAATATTTCACAATTTTACTGTGATTTTTGTATTTTTAATCAAATAAATGCAGCCTTGGTGAGCAGAAGAGAAAAACATTAAATCTTACCGATCCAAAACTTTTGGCTGGTAGTTTACAGGAACACACAAACAATAAAACATGACTTTTTGGGACGAGCATGAAACAATGCTTTTGACATTAGCTTTTGCTTTTGACCGCAATGGCTTTGTTCCCAATCCTAGTGAGTTTTCTCCAAAGTCGGCATCCGGCTGATTCGCATACCATCTAAAATACATAAATGTACTGATCATATCAAGTCACCTTTATTTATATAGAGTTTACAATACAGATTGTTTCAGTTATGCAAGGAAAATAATGCAACAAATTTAGTTTCTAGAAGAAAGTCCAGCTTAAGTAAGTTCAGTGATGGTTCATTTTTGTTGTAAAAAAGTTATTAAACATGTAAGGGATTCATTTGAGCCGCTATCTAGCAATTTCAGGCTTCCTCGTGGACGATTTGTCTGTTTATATTTGTAATTTACTACAAAATCCTACTTTTTTTTTCAGTGTACCTTTAAGTTTTAAACAAAATATATCTACAAATCAACCATTTCTCAAACTCCTATGTGCAATGCATTCTGGGATTAGATGTTGGCCTAAACGTGGCGTCTCAACTCTTTGAAGAATCGGGAGCGCCTATGATGACTTATGACCATCTGAAACACAGCAAACGACTCGTTAACAGTAACACACTGTCATTAAGCGTCTGCCGTTCTTGACTTGTTTACTAACCACTTTCATATAAATGTCAAGAGCTGCATTTTACACCGCAATGGCTTTGCTCATGAGTGTAATTATTATTATTATACATAAAGCAGCAGCACTTCAGTGAGTTCAGACCTTGTTCATAAATATGAGTAGCACAGGATCTTTTGGTCTCAATACTCTCAGTCCGGTGCCAACAGTTAAAGCTCCAGGCAAACGTCTGCGTCTGAGGAATGACAGAGAGCAGATCCTGGTGTAATTCGGCTCCAGATGATGGAGGGGGATCAAGGCCACAGTAAGGTTTTGATTTTTACAGTGTACTCCCAAAATCTGTACATTTAACAGTATTTTACTGTAAAAAAAATACTGTAAAAACGTTTTGCTGTATATAGTAAGAGTAAATACTGTTAAGCAATTAACAAGTCTTTTCCGTTGCTTTTTTACAGTGTCCCATACAAAAATGTAAAATATGGCCATATATGTACTTCTATTTTATATAGCATGAAATATATCTATACATATATTTGACTTATCTGAGAACACAATAAATGCCTGCAACATATATGAACATTTATGTGTCCAAACGTGAAGAAAATATTTGAGATCATCCATATATGATACCATATATCTGCGTATATTACAGTATAGTATTAGTTTCTCGCATATATGGACAACATTAAGTATAAATATGTGACATTCATATTTGTTTTCCACATATTTAATAAATGTATGTAAACATACATTCATGTGATACTGATCTGATGCATTTTTAAAGCTGTGGCATATGCTTATGGTACTTTGTGGATGTATTTGTCAAAAATGACCTAATATATGTATCCCTAATATAAGTGAAAGTATGTAATATGGAATTAAGTACATATATGCATGTATACATATTTTTAACATTTATGTGCATATACAGGAAAATATATGGCACCTACATGAAAAAGGCCATTTTTGCTATATTTTGAAATATTTTTCATATATGTCTGTGTTTTATATATATGTGTGTGTGTGTGTGTGTGTGTGTGTGTGTGTGTGTGTGTGTGTGTGTGTGTGTGTGTGTGTGTGTGTGTGTGTGTGTGTGTGTGTGTGAATTTTGCATATATTCTCATATAGGCAGCAGACATACATGGGCACTGACATTATATATGTAATTTACATATATTGACATATTTCAGAAACCCTCCACCTTCCCCAGCTCCACCTGTATAGATTCATGTACGCTTTATTGTACAGCAGCAGTGTGTCTTACTTGCTCACAGCAGCGTGTCGTGTGTGTATTGGGAGCAGCAAGTCCTGAACTGAATAATGTGTTTATTAAAAAAGATTTATCGGTACTCATCATTATTGTTTTAAATTCATGTTCCTGGTAATCTTAAATCAGAATAACTTCTCTTCTCTGATGATGTGGGCGGGGCAACCTGTCACTCACATGAGACCAGCCAATAGCAAACCACAACCATCCAATCAACTCCCCACAGACACAATCAAGCCCCGCCCACATGTGTTCTTGTTCCTGAAGCGTTTCACTGGGAAATACAGTACATCACAATAAGGAAAGAAAGACTAGCACAACTTCTGTTTCTTGCTGAGTTGAATGATTCTTTTAAACACATCGTACACAAAGATATGTTGTTCTCATCATACAAGGTCTGTCTTAATTAGACAGTTGTCCTCACCGATGTCTGTTTTCTGCCATTACTGCAAAACAAATTCAGTACCCAAAATATTTTCCACACCCACAAATTGTCCTGGAGGAGCTAAACCAATAACGGAAATATGCATATTCCTCTTATGATTTAGCTGTGCACAAATGAATCCAAACCATTTGACTGTCTGGCAGAGCGTACAAGCATGGAAACCCTCGATCAGGGATGTGGGATATGTTGGAATTAGCAGATTTTCCAAACGCTCCACATTCACTTCAGGTTCTTGACCCTAGATGTCTCATCTCACATTCAACAATCTAGTCAACGTTATTACACTATTTCACAGGTGAAATATATTCAGGACACTTTAACACTGAGAAGCACTGTAGTTCATTTGACAAACTTTTAACTCTAAATAAAGTCTGACTCCCATGTTTGCTTTGACTGTACTGGAAGGCAAGATCAGCAGCGCTCGTAGACTCAGATCTTATCTGACCGTTTGGATTCAGCCGTTCAGTGATGGAAAACATCTGCAGTTCTGCCATAAAACGCACATGTAACACTGTTTGTTTGTTTCACACAGGAACATTTATTGCATTTGATTACATAAGTTCCAACAAACCTGCAACAAACCCAAGGAAACAACAGATTGTTTCTCCATGTTGTTGGCATTGAGCTAGCACAGGTTTGGCCGGGTGGTGTTGTATAGATGGTGTTGTATGGGTGGTGTTGTATGGGTGGTGTTGTATAGGTGGTATTGTAAGGGCGGTGTTGTATGTGTGGTGTTGTATGTGTGGTGTTGTATAGGTGGTATTGTATGGGCGGTGTTGTATGGGTGGTGTTGTATGGGTGGTGTTTATGTGTGGTGTTGTATGGGCGGTGTTTATGTGTGGTGTTTATATGTGGTGTTGTATGGGTGGTGTTTATGTGTGGTGTTGTATGGGTGGTGTTTATGTGTGGTGTTGTATGGGTGGTGTTTATGTGTGGTGTTGTATGAGTGGTGTTTATGTGTGGTGTTTATGTGTGGTGTTGTATGGGTGGTGTTTATGTGTGGTGTTTATGTGTGGTGTTGTATGGGTGGTGTTTATTTGTGTTGTTGTATGTGTGTTGTTGTATGGGTGGTGTTGTATGTGTGGTGTTGTATGGGTGGTGTTGTATAGGTGGTATTGTAAGGGCGGTGTTGTATGTGTGGTGTTGTATGTGTGGTGTTGTATAGGTGGTATTGTATGGGCGGTGTTGTATGGGTGGTGTTTGTGTGGTGTTGTATAGGTGGTATTGTATGGGCGGTGTTGTATGGGTGGTGTTGTATGGGTGGTGTTTATGTGTGGTGTTGTATGGGTGGTGTTTATGTGTGGTGTTGTATGAGTGGTGTTTATGTGTGGTGTTTATGTGTGGTGTTGTATGGGTGGTGTTTATGTGTGGTGTTTATGTGTGGTGTTGTATGGGTGGTGTTTATTTGTGTTGTTGTATGTGTGTTGTTGTATGGGTGGTGTTGTATGTGTGGTGTTTATGGGTGGTGTTGTATGTGTGGTGTTGTATGGGTGGTGTTTTATGGGTGGTGTTGCATGGGTGGTGTTTATGGGTTGTGTTTATGGGTTGTGTTGTATGGGTGGTGTTTATGGGTGGTGTTGTATGGGATGTGTTGTATGGGTGGTGTTTTATGGGTGGTGTTTTATGGGTGGTAACTCGTTTTGTTCTGCAATGATGGAAGGCATCTCTCAAACTTCTGCTGCCGCAGGCCCTTCTTGTTTGGTTTCTGATTAAATGCATAAACAGACATAATAAATGAATACATCACGAAATTGCTCGGCTGAAAGAGCATGTGCTTCTCATTATTGTCAGATGTTATTTCATGGAGTTTAATATTACATAACATTTGCCTGTTCAAATGTGTTTAAATGCATCAACATCATTGATGAGAAAACTCAGTGATCCATAATGCTGACCAGGAATGTGTTCGCTTGGAGTTAGCCGCTCTTCACATGGTCATTTTACACGCATAATGAGTGTGTTTTACCTCGGTGATATGAGGGATTCTCAGGCTGGATTCCTCGGTGAGTGCGCGCCGTCATTAGGAATGGAATTCTGCTTCCTGAAGAAGGAAAACGCTTTTAAATGTCTCGGGGTGTAATAAGATCCGCGTGAAATGCATGTGAGATAAAGCCTGACAGAAACCGCAGGCCTGCTGGTGCCCTGCTTAACACACACACACACACACACATGCGCACGCACGCACGCATACACACACACACTCAACTCACGCACACACTCAACACACGCACACACACACACACACTCAACTCACACACACACTCAACTCACTCACACATGCGCACGCATACACACACACTCAACTCACTCACGCACGCACAAGCACACACACACACACTCAACTCACTCACACATGCGCACGCATACACACACACTCAACTCACTCACGCACGCACACGCACACACACACACACACACACACACTCAACTCACTCACACATGCGCACGCATACACACACACTCAACTCACTCACTCACGCACACACACACACACACACACACACACACACACACACTCACTCACACAATATCCTTGGGCATAGTATATATATAGGTATATATATGCACAAGGATATTGTTGTGCGTGTGGTAACATTTAAATGATATATATTTTAATTCAATTGAACTTTATTTCCAGACTCAAGGTCCATTAGAGAGAAAACACAACCTACACAAAATCCCATACAATACAAAACATCTAAAATAGACAAACATGCCAATACTTCCTCATAGATGACTGGTATCGCACAACACTTTGACAACAGCATAATAATAGCATTCTGTGCATTATCCAGCCGACAAATAAATGCATACATCAAATTTCTCATTAAAGCCATAAAGGTTTTTACTCTTGACATACAAAATAGATGACTTGCTCTGCTCCACCTCGTTATATTTGTTTATATAATCCTCATACAATCATATATATATATATATATATCCAGAAGGTGGTCTGTCAGACGTCTTTCTGATGATTGAAGAACTTCTGAACCTCCACAGGAAGTGGATTCTCTGCGGAGTCGAAACAAGCACAGGAATTTCCTGAACCACACCAACATCAGGCCACCGGCGTGAGAAGCAAAGCCAATCTTCATCCCTTCTTCCTTTTCACTCTCTCTCTCCTTCTGTCCCGCAGACACGGCCATCCTGCCCACCCAGAGCTCGACTGCTTCACGTCACCATGCATCAACTCTGACTCCATTTACTCTCTTAGTTCATGTTCCTTTTCCGATTGATTCATCAGTGACGTTACTCCAGAACGAAACATGTTTGTCTTGATGATCATTCATCAACATGTAATAACGTTCTTCAGCTGACGTCATTTAGGCCAACGAGTTTCAGGAGAAACAAACAATCAGATCTAAAATAATGGATTGAATTAGAATGAATTTGAATTAAAGTACCATGTTCAATTTATATAGTTGAAAATTGTGATATTATGTCTGGATTACATTCATACTACACACTCATCTTATAGAAAAACCTTTTTTGCTGGAGCACAGAATGTATTTTCATGAATTGCATTTCCATACAACTAGAAGTTCATAGTGTCAAGCTCCAACAAAAGCACCATATTTCAAGTCTTCTGAAAGCCAAAGGAAATCTTTGCATGAAGAACAGCAAAAATGAATTCATTATGGGCTCTAAAATGATATCCTCATTCACGTTCAAATTAAAACATCAGGATTGACGTCACTGATATGAAGACATCTTTGTCGACAGTCACGGTCACTGTGAAAGGAGAACCTGAGGGCGAGTAAATAATGCCAGAATTTTTAGGTCAACTAATGCATTTTTTTCATATTTAATAACACCGAAACTGAGATCTAGCATAAATACCAGTGAAGACAAAAGCACATACTTAAGAAAAGGGAGTTTTTCAGCCGGTCCAGGCGTTTGACCACATTCCCATGACCAGCGGCACACGTTATGATCTAACATAGAGCTCAGATCTGAGAGAAGGGCCACACACGCTCATGACCTACTGTTCTGGACTTCAGCAACACACACACACACACACACACACAGCGTAAGAGGGGCTTCCTCTTCTACACCACTCCTACGGTCCCTGGCGTGTGTGTGTTTATGCTGGACGAAGGCCTGTAACGTCTGCAATAATAGGTGTGACTCGCACAGAGAAGCAGATTCATGAACGCGGACCGCAGGGAAGCTGTTTGTCCGAGCGGGATCAAAGCGTGACCTGATATTACCCTGGTAATGCTTCCTTATTGTACACGATAAAATCAAAACTGAGATCGGAGTATTAAATTACAGGGAAATATCATCATTAAACTTCATTTGGACAATCATTTTTCAATGCTATGAAAGAAGCCACAAGTTATGAACAAACGTTCTTAACGTTAATAGAACATTCGTTATCCAAATAGTCTATAAATTACATAAACGTTGTTAAATATGGTATATATATCGTTTTTCTCTGAAACATTTTAGTTAGACGTTCATTTAACATGTTTTAAATGTTACTGCTTGGCGACAATTGCAAAGTATGAAGAGCAAAAACATTTACTAAAGAAAATATATTCTTGATAAAAAATATTGTAAAATGGCCAGTAAGGAATATTTATGGCCAGTAATTGTTTTGGTTTAGCCGGCGCAATGTTGCTGATGAGATCACATTACACTGGCACATAATGGAGAGGTCAATGTGATTCCCTTACAGATGCTTTTACATTGTTTTGTCATTAAATGAAGAAGTGCGTGTTTATTTATTTGTTCCCGCTCAAGATTTCCAGACGGCACGCCTGTTTTAACGCAGATTACTGGAAAAACGTCTAATCTTTCTCTTGCTGGGACTCACACAAACAGTCTCTCCACAGGTAGCCAATCAGAGTGTCAGCTGACGGATCATGTGACTGGGCACTTTGTAAACATTCTGTAAGGAGGTCAAGCTGAGAGTTCCCATCAATCCTCACGCTCGCTCCAAAACAACACCTTCCCATGGGAAACACATCATCGGGAGCAACTGTGAACACTGGAATAAAGTCTGCTGTCATCATGAGAACATTACTGATGTTTTCTTCAACAGGAATTTGATTGTGTAAGACATTTACGCTGAAACGTGCTTTGAATGGAAGAAGTCTCTCAAATGATCAGAAAACACTGTAGAAACTGTAGATGAAATGTCTGTAAACTGTCCGTCCAAAGTGCTAAAGATTCAATCTCACAAAGCCTTTCAGTTCTGCTCCTGGTTATGTTTTTAAAGTATAGGATCAGTCCACTCAGTACCTACAGTAAACATTTAAAAAGGTATTAACCACAAAATATTGTTTTTCATGATATACACTAAAGTTCAAAAGTTTAGGGTCAGGAGTCATAAGAAACTCAGCTTTGATCACAGGAATAAATTACACTTTGCTATATATTCGCATAGAAAACAGCTGATTTACATTGAAAAAATATCACTATTTCACTGTTTCTACTGTATTTTTGATCAAATAAATGCAGCCTTGGTGAGCAGAAGAGACTCTTTTGAACGATATTCAGTACCATATAAAATCCAGTTATTTAGCATCGTCTTGTTTTACAGTCAAAAGATTTAATCTGAATACTAATGAGATCCTTTCGCACTGACGCACGAATAATTAGCATTATGGTTTTATTTTTTGATCCGCTGTTTGTGTAATGAGTGCTTCCACACCGAACGCGAATGTGCCGGGCGAAAAAACAACGTTTATCTTTTTCACTTCTATGTCTATTTTTTTTTTTTTACTTTTTAAAGTCTTCAACCAATAACATACAAGGAAACAAAGGAGACGTCACAGCAACAATGACGGATCTTCTGACTGCTTGCGTGTGTCGACGCATCCCGTTTTGTTTGACAAAACTAACAAAAACTACAAGGACAACGATTTGAAAGACAAAGACAATTTTTTTTTGAGCGGCTGCGGATGAATTCTTTCTACGCACACACACAATATAACGTCACACTCTGCGCGCATGTTATTAAAAAACATAATTTAATATATAAATAGGCCTAACACTTCTTAAATAGCCCACCTATTACAAATAAATTACTATAAAAATGAATATAAATGAACAAAAATTTGCGTTGCATTTACAATCCTGAAAACAGCACCCCGTTCCCGTTCTGACTCAGCTAAAGGGTTAAAGGGATAGTTCACCCAAAAATGAAAACTCTGTCAGTATTTACTCGCCCTCATGTTGTTCAACCCCGTAAGACCTTCGTTCATCTTCAGAACACAAATTAAGATATTTCTGATTCAATCTGAGAGCTGGATCACTCCTCCATAGGCCTCTATGGGATCGAAACTTGCCGGCCCAGAAATTAGAAAAAACAATGTTTAAAATAGTCCAATTGACTCAACCATAAGTTTAGCAAGCGACGAAAAAAGGCATCGAGTGAGTTCTCGTAGTGTAACAGCGCAGCGCTTTGGGTCGTACGTCACACGCAGGCTCTCTATTGGCCGACGCTGGTCATGTGTGCGATGCCTTTCAGTGGGTTAGAGTTGGCTTTATAATGTACAGCATGAGAGACTGCCATCAGGGCTGAGCTGAAGGAAGACGTCAGGGTGGAGTGAAGCCGAGAACAATCATTCGATCCTGTCCAGGAAAAGCTGCCCGTCCCAGAGAGCCGTCACAGGGAAGCGGACACACGTCCCGGGACAGACGATCCAAGACTTCACTCCCTCCGAGGCTCGACGCCAACACAGCGTCATTTCCACTCGCTGGACTGATGAACGACTCTGAGGGAACATCTACAAACCGAGGCCTTGGTTTACACTATTATTCGAAATGAGCCAGAACAACTCTCACCAGACCCTCCTATCATCCTTGGTTCTCTCATAGTTGCACGTGTTCGGGAAATAATAATAATAATAAACTTTATTTGATATAGCGCTGTTAAAAAGCATCTCAAAGCACTTCACAAGAATAGAAACATGATAAAACATAATTAAACAAGCAACGTATTACGGGCAAAAACCTGATAAATACAAAAATAAAAACCATTAAAAAAGCTTTATTTTTATCCATTCTGGGAGCATCATTAGATAACTATAGTCACAAGTTTTCCAAACTTTTCAACGGTAGTGTTTAATGTTACAAAAGCTTTCTATTTAGATAAATGCTGTTCTTCTGAACTTTCTGTTCATCAAAGAAACCTGAAACATGTATAATAATCATAAATGTTTCTTGATCATCAGATCCTCATATTTTCCTGATTTCTGAAGGATCATGTGACACTGAAGACTGGAGTAATGATGCTGAAAATACAGCTTCAATAAATTACACGTTACTATATATTCACATACAGTAGACAAGAATGGAAGCTTCTTTCTGTCACTGAATAAAAAATATAAAAGGTAATTGCGACTTTTTATCTCATAATTCTGACTTTTTTCTCAGAATTGCATGATATAAAGTCGCAATTGTGTTATAAAATCAGAATAGCTAGATATAAACTCGCAACTGTGAGATAAAAATTCGCAATTATCTTTTAAAATGTTTTATTCTGTGGCGGAAACAAGCTTCCATAGAAAACAGCTGTTTTACATTGTAATAATATTGCACAATTTTTACTATATATTCTTTATCAAATAAATGCAGCCTTGGTGAGAAGAGACTTTTTTCAGAAACTTAAAAAAAAATGTTACCAAACTTTTGACAGGTACAGTACATTTCATAGAGTAAATGTTTCTTGATTTACGAGTTTTTAGACACAGCAAGCAATTTTGCGTTTAAAAGACGTCTAATAGCCGTCCAAACACAGCCTAGATGTCTAGGCTAAAAAGGAGCAAAATTTGGCCTGTCAGTGAAAATTGAATAGACGTCTAAACCATCGCCCAAGAATAGACTAGTCATCAATTAGATAACTGTGAAACGAGTGAAGGAATGAAACCAAACACCTTGTAATCACTGCTTACTTTGCTTACATGATTGAATATCAAACATCACACAAGTTATTTTGGCAAAAACGACATGTAACCAAATTCAAGGTTATTTTGGCTAGAAGTGTTACTCATAGTCGGACTATATCGGGTCTAAAGCCTCATTTACACGTACATGCTTATTTACACTTTTACACATTACTGTTAATTTAGATTACATTTCCCTTCGTTTGTGCCCTTCATTTACACACAAACGGAGAATTCGCCTCTGAAAACTCTGGCCAGAGTGGAGATTTTGGGAAACTTTATTTGCTCGTTTGCATGTAAACCGATAAACTGAGTTTTAGGCAGCGACGTCACAGAAGCGACAGAACTCGCTCCTCCTCAAAAGTGCGCCTGTGTTTACATCTTCATCTGGCTTTGGTGATCATGGACATTCAGAGTCGCAGTCGCACTTATGTTGGAGCAAACCCTTTTCCTCTGTGTGCATCTGCAGATACAGCGGCTCTATTATGGCGAGGTGTTGCTGCTATTCTCTGGATTCTGATTGGCTGACGTGGGCTTGAGCTTCTAGTCACACTGCCACCTACAGGTCTGGCATGCTCTTGATGGCATATACACACGGGTTCATGTAAAGCAACACTTTTCTGAAAACTGACAGGTGTGCACGATGTTATTTTTGAAAACGGAGAGAGTGAAATGTCCTTTATGAAAATAGCCGGCAACGTGTAGACGTAGCCTACTGTGAACCTTGACAGTGAAATGATGGCTATTGCTTGCTGGGAGTGTAGAAACGAGAACGATCGCTTAAGTACACTCACCTGTTCCCAACCTCAGATTTCACCAACTGGTGTCTAAAGGTCTAAACCTGCTCTTTCCGGTTCTCATGTTAATCTGGAGGCCCAATCCAGCGGGAGAGGTTTACCTTACTTAAACTAGCTTTACCTCAGAGGCCTGTTGCAGCCCTTTCTCCAAACACCCAGAAACTGGATCCATTAAACGGGGATCAGACTGAGGAATTCCACGGAGCGCCCCGTGGGAGAGCGATTCGAGCGATCCAGTCGGACATGGACACATCTGGAGGGAATAAAGCGTTGACGAACCGGTTCTGTTCCTGCAGGTGAAAGCAGAGGAACGCTGGGAATCTGGACACAGGGAGGGAACCAACATCTGCAGGAAGAATTTCACTTTGTTTTCAGAGAACAAACAAATGTTTCTTGTTTCAAGAGTCAGTGGATTTATGCTTAAACTAGGGAAAAGAGTTTTGCCAATTATTTAAGCAAAACTAACTTTAAAATAATTGATTTTAAGAAAGTTTTCAAAGAACAAACAAATGCTTCTTGTTTTTAGCATAAATCTCAGTTTCATGTTTAAATTAGAATTTTTTTTTGGTCAGATAGGTAAGACAAGACTCACTCAATTTTGTTTCTTTTGTTAAAGATGTTTCAATGTTTAAAAAATAAAAACATTAGAAAACTAGTTAGCACTTGATATTATGTCACGGTCAGGGTTTGAAATGAACTTTCACTCACCGGCCAATTTGACTACAACATTTTTAAGATGTACATTCAGAACTTCTACTAGCCAAAAACTTAACCAGATTAACTACATCACATCTTATATAAAATTTGGATTTCATACATTCATTTCTCATTCAAACAAAATCCTGTCATCCAGCATCTCCTCTCTTCCTCTTTCATCCTTTCGCCAAACAATTTCTTTGAGGTGGACGGATAAATACAGTACAAAGAACATTAATAAAATGTAGTATACTGGAAAATAACAATGTATTTTTCTGTTCACCAAATGCTTTTTCATCTTCGCTACTGCTTGAATGAACAAGCGTGCCGTTATGTGTAGCGTAGTGACGTGTGTGTTCAAGTAAACCATATGCGCAGATTCTGCGCAATACGCTGTATTTCATATATCATGATGACTCACAAGTATTTGCGCTAAAGCTGCGTAGAAATGGCTTACACGAACTTCACCAGCAAAGTGAGGAAACATAATAAGTAACACGCCAAATTTGACAGCGCTACCCACCACAGTTCATTTTTACCTACATTTGGCGAGATGGCCAGTGTTCAATTTATACCCTGGTTACGGTGTTGTCAGGCAAAATGAGGAGAAGGATCTGATTGCAGCACTTTTGTTAAACAAAAACCAAGATAATCTGCAACAAAGAAGAACTTGTGGCAGTCAAAACAACACAAGACGAAGAAGTGATCAAACTGAAGGCTTTAAACACACAGAGGCAAACAAAGGAACTTAATGAACAACAGGTGAACTTAATGATTGATTAACTGGCACACAACAGACAACCTGGGGCCCATTTCAATAAGGAGGTTCAACCAACTCTGAGTTGAAACTTGAACTCTGAGTTGACTTCCCCTGAGATGGGAAACTCTGAGTTTTCGGTTACAGAACAGCTGAAATGAGTTAAGCGCGTGCACCACAACTATAAAAAGCCATTATCAATGGAGCGCAGATATTATGAGTCACCATGGTAACAGCGCCAGACAAAAAGAGGTCTGCATATTTCTCACCAGCAGTGCGCAAAATTTTTTTTTAAGCAACACGGCAGCAGCGGCGATCGAGAGAGTTAGTTTGGGAGAAAATAGTTGCTTGAATCAATGCGTAAGATTACATTTTAATTACTGTTATACAGTGTTGGGTGTAATTACCAAGTAATCTAAATACTGTCATTTAGTTAAAGGGATTACTCTTAATTCTTCTGTAATATAAAGTAAGATATGATGTCATTGCATTAAATACTGCATACACTATAGAACAATTCTGTATACAATAGTGGATTTAACATAACATTTTTAAAAGGTATATTTTTAATGTAACCTTCACTGTCTACACACTTTGGTAAATTCAAGAATAATTCATGCAATTGCATATTGTTAATTTGAAAGCATTAAAAGTGCAGTTTATTGTCTCTTTTTGTATTGTTCAAGTGGTTGAGGTTGATATGGGATTTAGAAAGTAATTAGTAATAAGTAGACCAATACTTTCTAGAGATAGTAATTATTACATTAATCTAATTACACTGTTGAAGATGTCATTTGTAGTTCGTAATTAATAACTATTTTAGAGTAGCTTACCCAACTGTTTTAATATCAGAGGTGAAACTGGAAGAACAGTGTGTTATTCAACCTCATTTTAATTTTCATGTAGTTGCAATCCTTCAGGCATTAAAAGAACATGGCAGCAGCTGAAAATGAAATATAAAGACATAATTCAATCAGGTAAGGCTTGAGCATATCATGGATGCAGGGTACCTGACTTTACAAACATTTGACATATTAAATAACTAAATAGCATCCAGTGTTTAGCAGTGCATAAGCATTTTTGACATAGGTCTAATTAACACAATTAAATGTTCATTTTCATTTGACTTCTATTCAGCCAACAGAAAGAAGGAAGAGGCTCGCAAAGATGAAGATGCAGAGAAGATTGAGATGGAGATGAAGATGCAGAGGAGATGAAGATGGAGATGAAGATGCAGAGAATAGATGAAGATGAAGATGCAGAGAATATTGAGATGGAGATGAAGATGCAGAGAAGATTGAGATGGAGATGAAGATGCAGAGAAGATTGAAATGGAGATGAAGATGCAGAGAACATTGAGATGGAGATGAAGATGCAGAGAACATTGAGATGAAGATGGAGATGCAGAGTAGATTGAGATGAAGATGGAGATGCAGAGAAGATTGAGATGGAGATGGAGATGCAGAGAAGATTGAGATGGAGATGCAGAGAAGATTGAGATGGAGATGCAGAGAAGATTGAGATGAAGATGCAGAGAAGATTGAGATGAAGATGAAGATGCAGCGAAGATGGAGATGAAGATGCAGAGGAGATGGAGATGCAGAGAAGATGGAGATGGAGATGAAGATGCAGAGAAGATTGAGATGAAGATGAAGATGCAGAGGAGATGGAGATGGAGATGCAGAGGAGATGGAGATGGAGATGAAGATGCAGAGAAGATGGAGATGCAGAGGAGATTTAGATGGAGATGAAGATGCAGAGAAGATTGAGATGGAGATGAAGATGCAGAGAAGATTGAGATGAAGATGAAGATGCAGAGGAGATGGAGATGCAGAGGAGATTTAGATGGAGATGAAGATGCAGAGAAGATTGAGATGGAGATGAAGATGCAGAGAAGATGGAGATGGAGATGCTGAGGAGATTTAGATTGAGATGAAGATACAGAGAAGATTGAGATGGATATGAAGATGCAGAGAAGATGGAGATGGAGATGAATATGCAGAGGAGATGGAGATGGAGATTGAGATGAAGATGGAGATGCAGAGAAGATTGAGATGAAGATGCAGA
This sequence comes from Meda fulgida, assembly GCA_030578275.1. Classification (NCBI taxonomy): domain Eukaryota; kingdom Metazoa; phylum Chordata; class Actinopteri; order Cypriniformes; family Leuciscidae; genus Meda; species Meda fulgida. Next base: position 1,219,925 of record CM060616.1, on the reverse strand, counting down.
GAAGATTGAGATGGAGATGAAGATGCAGCGAAGATGGAGATGAAGATGCAGAGGAGATGGAGATGCAGAGAAGATGGAGATGAAGATGCAGAGAATATTGAGATGGAGATGGAGATGCAGAGGAGATGGAGATGGAGATGCAGAGGAGATGGAGATGAAGATGCAGAGAAGTTTGAGATGGAGATGAAGATGCAGAGAAGATGGAGATGGAGACGCAGAGAAGATGGAGATGGAGATGCAGAGGAGATTTAGATGGAGATGAAGATGCAGAGAAGATTGAGATGGAGATGAAGATGCAGAGGAGATTGAGATGGATATGAAGATGCAGAGAAGATGGAGATTGAGATGAAGATGCAGAGGAGATGGAGATGGAGATGAAGATGCAGAGGAGATGGAGATGGAGATGAAGATGCAGAGGAGATGAAGATGGAGATGAAGATGCAGAGGAGATGGAGATGCAGATGAAGATGCAGAGGAGATTTAGATGGAGATGAAGATGCAGAGGAGATGGAGATGAAGATGCAGAGGAGATGGAGATGAAGATGCAGAGGAGATGGAGATGAAGATGCAGAGAAGATTGAGATGGAGATGAAGATGCAGAGGAGATGGAGATGGAGATGAAGATGCAGAGAAGATGGAGATGGAGATGAAGATGCAGAGAAGATTGAGATGGAGATGAAGATGCAGAGGAGATTTAGATGGAGATGAAGATGCAGGGAAGATTGAGATGGAGATGAAGATGCAGAGAAGATTGAGATGGAGATGAAGATGCAGAGGAGATGGAGATGGAGATGAAGATGCAGAGAAGATTGAGATGGAGATGAAGATGCAGAGGAGATTTAGATGGAGATGAAGATGCAGGGAAGATTGAGATGGAGATGAAGATGCAGAGAAGATGGAGATGGAGATGACGATGCAGAGGAGATTGAGATGCAGAGAAGATGGACATGGAGATGCAGAGGAGATGGAGATGCAGAGGAGAGGAGATGGAGATGCAGAGGAGATGGAGATGGAGATGAAGATGCAGAGAAGATGGAGATGCAGAGGAGATGGAGATGAAGATGCAGAGAAGATTGAGATGCAGATGAAGATGCAGAGGAGATGGAGATGCAGAGGAGATGGAGATGGAGATGCAGAGGAGATGGAGATGAAGATGCAGAGGAATTGGAGATGCAGATGGAGATGGACATGCAGAGGAGATGGAGATGCAGATGGAGATGGAGATGCAGAGGAGATGGAGATGCAGAGGAGATGGAGATGCAGATGGAGATGGAGATGCAGAGGAGATGGAGATGCAGAGGAGATGGAGATGCAGATGGAGATGGAGATGCAGAGGAGATGGAGATGCAGAGGAGATGGAGATGCAGAGGAGATGGAGATGCAGAGGAGATGGAGATCGAGATGCAGATGAGATGGAGATGAAGATGCAGAGGAATTGGAGATGCAGATGGAGATGCAGAGGAGATGGAGATGCAGATGGAGATGGAGATGCAGAGGAGATGGAGATGCAGAGGAGATGGAGATGCAGAGGAGATGGAGATGGCCCTGAGCCTGAATGCTGGAAGGCCAATGGCTGAGGGAATTCCTGGAGGGACTTCATCAGAGCCAGTCACTCCCGAAGATTCAAGTGCCTTCATAAAATGTATAAGAGGTCTACATATGTGTTATTTTTTATATAGGCTGTTTTTGATATTTCCATATATTTTACTTTGGTTTTGGGTTTTTGTTGCTCCCAACCGATTCTGATGGTAATATCTGTCTTTTGGAGCCCCCTGTCCCAACAGAACCCCAGACAGTTGTAAGTAGCCTACTCAATACACCAGAAATTATGACAAAGAGTATTATAAAATGTGCTCAATCAAATGCTCATCTTTACAGGACGATGGGGATGAAGAAGCAGTTTCTGCTGCCACAGAGAGGCCTACTAGAAAATGTTAATATTGTCTACACATCAAACAATCTACACATTCACATTTCTTCACATTATTTACGTAGAGTAGACTATAGAATCTAAGTTTATTTCTAAGTATAAACGGATATTCTTATCTCTCCCCCTGTCCCAAGATTTTCAGTGAATGCCAGTTTAATTATGTAGAATGTGTTTAGAACTACATGATGTAACTCTAATCTACTCTATTTTCAGTTTCCAGTTAAGAAGTTATATTGACTTCATCTTGTTAAAAAAAATGGAGAAAAAAACAACAACAATGAATAAATCTACCTAAAGAATGAATGAGGTGTTTAAACACCGCTTCCACTTTAAAAAAAGGGGAGGAGACCGAAATAAACTCTGGGTTTACGGAAGTAAACCTGCTCCCGACCAGGTTAGGTTCACAGAGTAAGTTACCATGGTAACTGACTCTGAGTATAAGTTACCTCTCTTTCAGAAACGGGCTTGACTTACTCTGCTTTCTCCGGTTTGACTTACCTCCCATTCTGAAACAGAAAACCCAGAGTTTCCCTCATTTCAGGGTTAACATACTCAGTTTTCACTTAACCTCCTTTCTGAAACAGGCCCCTGGTCAACTTACAATGACAAGGAACACAGGCGAGGAAACACAACCAAAACACAATGAAGTTAAACAGAACAGAACATGTTACATTACTATCTATGTTATAAGAACATGATGTTTTTAAAATGTTACTGTTAAACTGAATTTAAGAAGCAAACTTTTTAGTCACAGTTTTTAGTCACTTTTTAGTAGTCAATGAAACAACAACAACAATAACAACAACAAACATATACTCCTAAATATTTTACTGATGTGAGACTTTTATTTTGAAAGACGTGCGTGAACGCTGATGACATTTCTGTCAGATTCTCCTGAGCTGTTGTTTCTGTTTGTCAGTGTTATTATTCTAATGTTGTTTTTGCAACTTGTTACAAAATTAAAAGAAAAACAGACCTCCCTGTCCCGTCAGACTCGTAGCGCAAACTCTTTATTGCTCGCGCAAATGCGACGACGCGAGCGAGTGAAATTACGAGCATGCAACGTCATAGTAACAAAATTATCAAGAAATTACCAAAAGCACCACTAAAGTGCATAACTTGTACGTCGTGTATTCGCTGGAAAGGATTTGTATGCAGGTATGATGTTCATTCTATTCATTAAGATCAGTTTCCATGCGTTGTACAAACAGTTAATGTCAGTATTGTGTGTTATATATGTTAACTGTAGTTTCAAAATATCACTTTATTTTCACTTTATAGTATTTTCGATATCTCTGATGACTCTGGTGGCTCATAATAACTTAAATGTAAAATATTACTATCATGGTAGTGCACAAAAACATACCACAATTCATCATCGATTGTTTTCCATTGTATTAAACATGCAGCTTGTTCAAGAAATCTGTGTGTGTGAACAGCTATGTGGTTACTTCAGGCTCTATTAGGGATATCCGGATCAGCTCTGAAATGGTTTTCATCATACCTTACTGGTAGAAGTTTTAGTGTTTACATAAATCAGAAAATGTCCGATACTGCAGGTTTATCGAGTGGTGTTCCTCAGGGTTCTGTCCTGGGACCGATTCTTTTCCTTCTGTATATACTCCCTCTAGGACAGATAATAAGCCAGTTTCAGGATGTCTCATATCACTTGTATGCAGATGACATTCAGTTATACTGTTCTTTCAAGCCTACAGAGTTCTTTAAACTGTCATCTTTCATGAATTGTCTGAGTAGGATCAAGCAGTGGCTAAATGACAACTTTTTAATGTTGAATTCAGCCAAGACTGAAACTCTAATTATTGCCCCTGAGCAGAGCATCCCTCAGATAAAGCAACACATTGGTGCCCTAGGTTTGTCAGTTCAGCCCAGTCTCAGGAGCTTAGGTGTTGTTTTTGATGCGGCCATGTCTCTGTAGAAACATTCGAAACTTCTTATTAAAAACTGTTTCTTCCAATTAAGGAACATTGCTAAGATAAGACCCTTGGTGTCAAAAGCTGAGTTGGAAATGATCATCCATGCTTTTGTCTCGTCTCGCTTAGACTATTGTAACAGTCTTTTTATTTGCCTTAATAAGAAGGATTTGTCTCGTCTCCAGACTGTCCAAAATTCTGCTGCTAGGCTTTTAACCCACACGAGTAAAAGGGCACATATTACTCCAGTTTTATCTTCACTTCATTGGCTACCAGTGAAATTAAGAATACAGTTCAAAATTTTGGTCTTAACTTTTAGAGCCCTTCAAGGACAGGCACCCCCATACATCTCCGACCTGATACAGCTGCGTACATCCTCACGTAGTCTGAGATCAACAGGCCAGAGACTATTAGTTGTCCACCTTACACATTTTAAAACAAGGGGGGACCGTTCATTCCAAGTTGTTGCACCCAGGTTGTGGACACTTTGCCTCAATCCATACGCGGCTTGGATTGTGTGGAAAAATTTAAAAGTCAGCTGAAAACTCTGCTTTTTAAAGAGGCTTTTAACTAGTTTGTAGGGTGGTTAGGCGGGTCTAATGTGTACGTTTTGTTTATTTTATTTGAATTAATTATTTTGTTTTTGTTTTTGTGATGCAATGTATATATGAGAGTTGTTAAGGTTTTCTTTTGTTGTGAAGCACTTTGTGATCTTCATCTGAGAAAAGTGCTATACAAATAAATTTTACTTACTTACTTACTATGGCAAGACCCTAGCTACTGCATAGCAACACTCAGAACACCATAGCAACGCCCTGACAACCATGCATAACTCTCTAGCACCATAGATCTAATCTTCTAAATACCACTACAAGTCATGAGATATTAAGATATAAACATTAGCATCATGTTTTTCCCGAAAAGCTGCTGGGAAACAATGTGTATTGTGAAAAGTGCTATACAAATAAAAATGACTTGACTACAAATAATATTTCCCACAGACGAGAGTGTGTGGGGCGAGAACTGGTCAGAATGCTGATCTGTGAAGATTTAGTGCTGCAGTGTGAGTCACCATGAAGAGGAGGATCAGGACACAACGCTTCAGAAGTGGTTGTGTCTCTGTTACTCCCACATGACCCACACAAACACCTCACAAACACTTAATACCGTATATCCGACATGTAAAGTATTTCACATTATACATTTCACATTCCCACGGGTCCTTGAAAGTGTGTGAATCTGAAAAAAAATAAAATAAATCAAGGCTCTGGAAAGCTTTTGAAAATAAACACACATAGAGACAGGTCATTGAAAGTGCTTGAATTTATTTTGTGCGAGAAGTTTACTGGAAAAAACTATTATTATATTAATATTATTCCCTCCGGTCTGCTAATGTGTTATTTCGCCAACACTTCGTGGCCTATGCACACTAGATTGATTTACGCTAGTTGCACGCATTTATACGTTACGTTAAGTCCGAGTGACTACAGTGGCTCAATCTTAAGTTTATCAAGCGACGAGAATACTTTTTGTGCACAATAACAAACAAAAATAAGGACTTTATTTCAACTGTTCATGTCCTTCTCGTGGGCCTCTAGTCAGTTAAACTAGCATGTTTGCGTAGAGCTACGTCACACGCAGGCTCACTATTGGCCGACGCTGGTCTTGTGTGTGATGCGTACAACAACAGAAGCTTGCGCTGTTACACTAGTTTAACTGACTCAGAAGGAGATGAATAGTTGAAATAAAGTCGTTATTTTTGTTTGTTTTTGCGCACAAAAAGTATTCTCGTCGCTTGATAAACTTAAGATTGAGCCACTGTAGTCACTCAGACTATTTTAACGATGTTTTTAATAACTTTTCGAGGCCGGCAAGTTTCAATCCCTGAAGAAGCCTATGGACTAGTATAGAGGAGTGATCCAGCGCTCAGATTTCATCAAAAATATCTTAATTCATGTTCCGAAGATGAACGAAAGTCTTACGGGGTTGAACAACATGAGGGCGAGTAAATACTGACAGAATTTAAATTTTTGGGTGAACTATCCCTTTAAGTGTTTTCCTCGTGAGGTACTTTGTGTTGTACGTTGCCATGACGAACGAAAAAAAAAGTTTTTTTGCATAGTTGTGTTTGACACATTGTAACACGACGTAACCTTGCTCTCACTTGAAATGTGTCCCCTCATTTAGTCCTTGAATTTGAAGTTACCCGAGGTGTGGGAACCCTGCTTTAGACCAGCTTCACAGAAAATCATGATGCATGAGAAATTAAATGTTTTACTCTAGTCAAAAATAGTATTTAATTTTGCTGAATCAACATAAATACATTTATTTATACAAACAAATGCAATTGCAGGTTGCCACTTTTTACAGTATGTTGATGTTTATAATATATTCATGTCTTATAGTAGCATTTATCGGATTAGAGCTGGACGATTATATAGTTACATTTTGCAATGATATAAACAATAAAGCAGTTGAGATTTGGGTTTCACTTTGTTGTGATGGTCCCTTTAACAAATTCTGATGACTAAAAGTAAAGTTGCACCTAAACGTCTACTACGTAGTAACAGTAGTAAGTAACTGGTAGGTTAGAATAAGTTGACATTTAGTTGCAAAGTTACTTATAGTTAGTAGAATATCTGTAAATCACAATAAAGAGTTAGCAGATATTAAGCAGAGAGTTTATTAATAGTTGCAAAGTTACTTAAAATCATCCGAATGTACAAAAGAAACCATTAAAATAAAGTGTTACTGAGATTTGCTATATAAATTTATGTTGGTAAAAGTTGACATACTTTTAGTAGTTTGGTGTATTTGGTGTTTATCACTGCCTCGGTTAAATGATGCATAAATGTCAGGGCTTTAAACATGAATATGAGAGCGATCCATGCAATAACTCGACATTTAATGCCGATATGCCTTGTAAACATGAAGGAATGCTGGGATGCAATAACTTTACCAGAAGATTGTGCCAAACGAACAGCTGCATGAAGCATCATGACATCACTGCGATGACCTCACCAGGCTTTCACTGCAACCCACTCTCACTCACACATACACACACACACACACACACACACATGTTGTGTTTTCATGTTTTATGGGGACTTTCCATAGACATAATGATTTTTATACTGTACAGACTGTATATTCTATTCCCTTACACTAACCCTATCCCTAAACCTACCCATCACACACACACACACACACACACACATGTTGTGTTTTCATGTTTTATGGGGACTTTCCATAGACATAATGATTTTTATACTGTACAGACTGTATATTCTATTCCCTTACACTAACCCTATCCCTAAACCTACCCATCACACACACACACACACACACACATGTTGTGTTTTCATGTTTTATGGGGACTTTCCATAGACATAATGATTTTTATACTGTACAGACTGTATATTCTATTCCCTTACACTAACCCTATCCCTAAACCTACCCATCACACACACACACACTAACCCTATCCCTAAACCTGCCCATCACAGGAAACATTCTTCATTTTTACATTTTCAAACAACATCACTTAGTATGATTTATAAGCTGATTTCCTCATGGGGACCAAAAAATGTCCCCACACGAACAAGGATTTCGGATATTGCCATCCTTGTGGGGACATTTTGTACCCACAACGTAGGGTTTACCAGGCCACACACACACACACACACACACACACACACACACACACACACACACACACACTCACTCACACACACACACACACACACACACACACACACACACACACACACACACACACACACACACACACACACACACACACACACACACACAGACTCACACACACACACACACACACACAGACTCACACAGACTCACACATACACACACAAACTCACACACACGCACACACAGACTCACACACACACACACAGACTCACACACACACAGACTCACACACACACACACACACACACACACACAGACTCACACATACGCACACAAACTCGCACACACACACTCACACACACACACACAGACACACACACACAAACTCACACACACACAGACTCACACACACACACACAAACTCACACACACACAGACTCACACATACACACACAAACTCACACACACACACTCAACATTCAGTCACATGTGAGGGATTGACTTTATATCACCACATGTGTTTTTACTTGTTATCATAACACAGGTGTAGACGGTGTGTGTGTGTACGTGTAAGTTTGTGTGAGTGAGTTTGTGTGTATGTGTGAGTCTGTGTGAGGTTGTGTGTGTGTGTGTGAGTTCATGTTTTGTGTGTATGTGTGAGTCTGTGTGTGTGTGTGTGTGTGTGTGTGTGTGTGTGTGTGTGTGTGTGTGTGTGTGTGTGTGTGTGTGTGTGTGTGAGAGAGAGAGATCTGGTCTTTGCCCTCTGGGAACACAGTTTGACCCAGATCCTGTTCTCTGCGTTCAGATCCTCATCACCCTGGTGTGTTTTGCTTGTGCTGTGATGTGTGTGTGTGTTTGATGGAGATGCATTAGTTCATTAGTAGATGTTTGATTAGATTAGTTCATGATGTAAATGCATCACACGATTAGTCTATTTTTCATCAAACGAGTTTCTGTGACGGTTTCTGTCTTGTGTCCTTTGAAAAGGTTTCCACACAAAGCCCCGTCTCACTAACGCTGACCTTTGACCCACATGACCCAGACACTGGGTAACAGGAAATAGCCCTTCAGAATAGTGATGAAATCAGTCAGACTCGTCTGACACACACACAGGGTTTCTTCATGATGTCATCTTCTCCTACGCAGTGACCTTCAGGAGTAAATGACCCTGATGACTTCACTGAGCAAAGCTTTGTGTTTGACCCATGCAGGACAGTCCAGCTTAAACAGAGAACGAGTTAAATTAGTGTTTATATTTACACTGACTTTATGCATTTAGCAGATGCTTTTCCCAAAGAGCCAACAACATTCCTAATGCGCGTGTGTGTGAGCGAGTTACATTTATGCATTTGGCAGATGCTTTTATGTGAAGCGACTTACATTGCATTTCAAGCTACACATTTACATTCTTATCAGTTCTGTGTGTGTGTGTGTGTGTGTGTGTGTGTGTGTGTGTGCACGTGTGTGTGTGTGTGTGTGTGTGTGTGTGTGTGTGTGCACGTGTGTGTGTGTGTGTGTGTGTGTATCAAGTGCAAGGATGTAGGTCAAACAGAATTAGGGGAAAGGTCATGTCTGTGAAAGTCAGATGATCACATTCTGTGCCACTAGACGTTCATTTAAACACAAGAAATGCATTTCTGTTTTATCACTAATATATTTTGTTTTAATCGCTATTTAATATCAAAACACTAAAGACCCCGTTAAATTATTTATTTAATTTCCTTTCGAAACAGGAAGTTGAGGCAGGACATTTTAACAAATAGGCATATAAATAAGCATACCAATAGGCAAAGATGCAAATACTGTATGTAAATACATAAGCAAGCAAATAAATAAGCAAATAAATAAATAAGCAAGCAAGCAACTTAACAAAAAGCAATAAATAAATAATTAAATTAAAATAGTATACTCCGCTAAGTGACAGAAAACATGTACATTTTGCGTTTATATCTTATATCTAAAATTACGTGTGCGTGTGTGTGTGTGTGCACGTGTGTGTGTGTGTGTGTGTGTGTGTGCACGTGTGTGTGTGTGTGCACGTGTGTGTGTGTGTCCAACAGGCTGAACCTCATAAAACACATCAAAGTTACAGAGTTATGAAAACTAAACTAGACGGTCCTGGGAAACCAAGCTGTGCTTTTAAACACACATATGTGAAAGTGTGTGTGCGCGTGTGATTTGCCAGGTGTTCTTATAGAGCCGAAATGCTCATGTATAACAGGTGTTCACACACCCTATTTCATGCGTAACATTATAAATGCCTTTCTGTCACTTTTGGTCAATTGAACGTGTCCTTGCTGAACTGTAGGAACGGTAGTGTACTTGTACAGTAAGATGGGGAGTTTTGATGACTATAATACTTCAGCATCACACATAAACACAAACATATTGCCTGATCTTATGAATGACTTCATGATGGATCTCTTGACCCGGAGGAGGAAGAACTGGATCTGTGTTTCTGAGACTTTTAATCAGCCACATCTGTGTCACACACTCACACACACACACAAACACACACACACACAAACACACACTTGAAAGTGACACTGAGATTTGGACTCGGTCACAAACGCCACGTCTGTGTTACACACACACACACACACACACACACACACACACACAAACACACACACACATCTTTACAGTGACACAGATTTGGACTCAGTCACAAACGCCAAGTCTGTGTCACACACACACACACACACACACATCTTTACAGTGACAGTTTTGGACTCGGTCACAAATGCCACGTCTGTGTCACACACACACACACTCATCTTTACAGTGACAGATTTGGACTCTGTCACAAACGCCACGTCTGTGTCACACACACACACACACACAAACACACACACACACACACACACACACACACACACACACATACATCTTTACAGTGACACAGATTTGGACTCAGTCCCAAACGCCAGGTCTGTGTCACACACACACACACACACACACACATCTTTACAGTGACAGATATGGACTCGGTCACAAACGCCACGTCTGTGTCACACACACACACACACACACACACACACACACACACACACACACACACACAGACGTCTTTACAGTAACACAGATTTGGACTCACACACACACACACACAGACGTCTTTACAGTAACACAGATTTGGACTCAGTCACAAACGCCCCGTCTGTGTCACACACACACACACACACACACACACACACACACACACACACACACACACACACACATATTTACAGTGACACAGATTTGGACTCAGTCACAAACGCCACGTCTGCTCTCACACACAAACCTGACAGCAGTTTCCAATCATCTTTTCCTTATCTTTCTTCTCTGTCTGTCTGATATTCTGTCTCCTGCATTTCTGTATTTATAAAAAGGTTTCTAATGTTGTTTTGGCGTCTCCTACAACATGTTCACATGCATCCAAGACCAAAATCACGTTAATTCTCTCATAATCTGCAGCATCAGCTCTTTTCTCTCAGTGTCTGAAACGCTCCATCAGGCTCTCTAAGCCCCGCCTCTCTGAGAGCTGCTCTGCTGTGATTGGTCAGAAAGAGACGCTCATTATCATATCTGAATCTCAGCTCTTGATCACAGTGATACGAACAGTAACGATGGCGTGGGTTTTACCGTATCAATCTCAGAAAACAGCGTCTTCTCGACACGAACCAAACTCTTCAGTCTCAGATACACTAGTGTTTGAGGGCGGAGCTAAGAGACGCTGCTAAGCCAATCAGGACCACAGGCTGGCATTATGCAAATTAGTTACAAAAGGTTCAGCAGGAAGTGAAACTGAATTACTCGTTTCAGTTCAGAATCACTTCTTTCTTTCACACACACACACACACACACACACACACACACACACACACACACACACACACACACACACACACACACACACACACACACACACACACACACACACACACACACACACACACACACACTCAGCACCTGCAGAAATCCTTCATATTTGACCTCCATCTCTCTCTCTTTCTCAAACCACTGACCCATATGTGAATGCTTGGAGGTTTTCTTTACCCTTCAGACCCCAGTGTGGGTTCCCAGCGCTCCACTGGTTCACTGAGGACAGATGAACGTCTCTGTGGCCTCGTCACGTTACTGAGTTCTGCTGGTGCAGCACACTCGACCAAACTAAACCCAACTAAACCCTTTTAGTTCTGTTTCTGCAGTATAAACTATGTATAGTGTGCATGTTCTGTGAATGTCTACTATATTTTGCAATATGTGCATTATAGTTGTTCAAAAGGCTTCAAGATTTGAAACGTACATTTGTAGTTCTAAAATGTAAAACCTCAGTCACAATAGTTCTGGTTTTAGTTCAGCGTTTGAAGCTGTTGAAATATGCTGATAAACAGATGCATGACCACAGACTCTATATTAATGTTGCCGTGCACAAACTAGATGTGATATAAATCTCTTTCTTGGCGCATTATTTGACTGCCAAACTTGCACTAGTACCATCATTTTATTTCAATGCCATTGCTATTTAAAAATGTTGCTTCATTGATTCTGTACTTACAGAATATGTGGAATCTAATCTTACCAGATGAAGAACAAAACCATCTGAATACTGTTCTACATACACTATACAATTTTTTTTAAACTTAAATAAAGATTATTGGGGAATGTTTTACAAGCAAACTAATGTTTAATACAAAACCATTTCTTTAAAAATAATTTACTAGCAATTTCTAAGTGAAAATAGTTCTAATGCCAAATTTTGTACCATAGTTTTTTTTTTACCCAGCATCCCATTCAGTTTATTTGCATAATACTCTTCACATCAGGCCTACACATTTTCCAAAGACCGTATTACAGTAAAACTTTCTAAATGCCACTTATTTGGCATTTTCTCCAACATTCCCTCTTAAGACGAGTTGTGTGCATTTCTCGCAACACTTGGACTTCTGCTTCACTCAAGCATGTGATGTTATAAGTTCATGACATGGCAGCTGGCCGCAGGTTAATGTTGCTAATGGGTGGAAAATATTAGCGATTTTTAAACTACATGAGCCAGTCATTTCAAAGTCTCCATATTACGGGCAGCGATGCATTGATGGTAAAGTTTATAACGGGATGCATATTCCTACGCAGTCGCTCGGTTCATTTCTGCACCCGGATCCTCTTGGCAGACGCATCAAAGACGAGTGTTATTTAAAGCTTCAGACATCATTCTCCTGGACGCAGGTTCAAGGACTCAAGCGTTTATAATGGTGTTAACAAATAAACCCATGGCCGAAACCTAAACCAGCCTCGTCAGATGGCACAAAGCACTGTGGGTACAGCCACCACTTTGGCCGGGAATAAATGCGTCTCTGTGTTTATAATTTTCCTTTAGAGTAACTCAGTCCGTTCCCTTTCACTGATGGCAAACAGCCTCTAAATAACACGACTTTCCAGCAGCGGACGGATGGACAGCGTGTAAAGCGGTGGAATGAAAAAACAATAAAAGAACAAAAAGCTTTTGTCTTGACTGAAGTCAAAGGAAAGGCAAATTGATACCAAATGTGAGATGAAACCTCATCGAGGTTCTGCTGTTACTGTTATTGCCTATACTGTTATTTATGCTGCTGTTTTTGCTACTGGTGTTATTGCTGCTGCTGTTACTGTTACTGTTGCTGCTGTTATTGCTGCTACTGCTGCTGTTACTGCTGCTGCTGTTATTGCTGCTGCTGTTACTGTTATTAATGATACTATTGCTGCTGTTTTTGCTGCTGGTGTTATTGCTGCTGCTGTTACTGTTATTGCTGCTGCTGTTATTGCTGCTGCTGTTATTGCTGCTGCTGTTACTGCTGCTGTTACTGCTGCTGCTGTTACTGTTATTAATGATACTATTGCTGCTGTTTTTGCTGCTGGTGTTATTGCTGCTGCTGTTACTGTTATTGCTGCTGCTGTTACTGTTATTGCTGCTGCTGTTATTGCTGCTGCTGTTATTGCTGCTGCTGTTACTGTTATTGATGATACTGTTGCTGCTGTTTTGCTGCTGCTGCTGTTACTGTTATTGCTGCTGTTACTGTTATTGCTGCTGCTGTTATTGCTCCTGCTGCCACTGTTATTGCTGCTGTTACTGTTATTACTCCTCCTATTATTGCTGTTACTATTATTGCTCCTGCTGTCACTGTTATTGCTGCTTTTACTGTTATTACTCCTCCTATTATTGCTGTTACTGTTATTGCTCCTGCTGTCACTGTTATTGCTGCTGCTGTTACTGTTATTGCTGCTGCTGTCACTGTTATTGTTGCTGTTACTGTTATTACTGCTGCTGTCACTGTTATTGCTGCTGTTACTGTTATTACTCCTCCTATTATTGCTATTACTGTTATTGCTGCTGCTGAAATTGATACTCCCAATACATACACGACACGCTGCTGTGAGCATGTAAGACATCCTGCTCTACAGTATATTAAACATGAATTCCCCGTATACAGATCTATACAGGTGGAGCTGGGGAAGGTGGAGGGTTTCTGAAAGCGCACTTCAACACAAGTTTGAGCAGCGAGCTCATTGGCTCATTGGCTTGAATCAGCTGTGCCCTATAGATAATGGTGTGATTGCACGCAGGTTGAGTTAAGGATCTATCAGCCTGCGCCATATAGAGTTTCCTGACAGAACTTTGTATTTTTCTTGCGTAACGCATGCCTTGTGTTGTAGTGACAGTGGTCTGGATCACAGTGGGACTGATGTTGGAGGAACTCTGTTTATGAAGCACTTAGAGGACGATCAGCTGACCATTAAGCTGCACTGCATGTGTGACAATGTAAAGCTCATGCAATCCGTACACACACACACACACACACACACACACACACACACACACACACACACACACATTCCAAGATGCACATGTCGTTTCCATTACTTCTGCTGTTGGCACTGGACGCTCGCCTCCCCATGTCCATCTGACCCTCTTCCCTCAGCAAGATGAGATTCTGAGATCTCCATGTGTGCAATGTGATGAAATGGAGAGAAAAACATAGACTTTTGCTAAAACCTCTTATGCTTCTCTTTTGAAAAAGACCTGTTATTTCACCTGTCTCAATTCAGTAACACATAATGTCCTGACAGAAAATTGCCAGTATCTTTTCTGTTACGTTTACAGGCATTTCCTTTAATCATAAAACACAACACAATGAAATGCATAATTTAAAATAAGGGGTAAAACACCTGTGAAAAAAATCTACGCAGAAAATGTAACTGTTCTTAGATGTGTGCTGTTAAAACACTCACATTATGAATGTGTACAAATATTTATTCAGCAAGTGCATCTGATGTACACAAGTTATACAACAAGTTATATAACTAGTTAAAATAACAAAAATTGAAATAGCCAATTAAAAACGAAACTATGATGCAATCAATTAAGACACTTCTTCTTATAAAGAAACTTTCTGGCATGAAGGATTTTTTAAAATTGAGTCAAATACCCAATTTCTAGATAGAACCAAATTGAACCTTCTTTTCTAAGAGTGTATGTGTGGTTGAATCTGTGTTTCTGGCATGTTTTGAGGGTTGTGGCCCCTCTCGTGCGAGCGTGTGTGTGTGTGTGTGTGTTTTCCGGTAGCAGCAGGCGGTCTCGTACCCTTTAACCCCTCGGTGTCCTTCATCTTCACACTGGAAGCCGTGGCGCTCGGGAAGTGCCGTCGACGGATTGTTTGGAGTTAATAGGGGCTTGTGAGAAAAGTCAAGGAGTGAAAGCGGGCAATTCACACACACTTGATCCTGCGGCCCATCCCATGTCTCGTCAATGCATGCAAGAGAACGTGGGAAAAAGGGAGGGGGCGGCACACTTGTACTTGACAACAGTGTTAACAAAGAGTGCCGCTACTGAAGACAACAGGACATTAAACCCACGTCGCAGCTCTCATCAAACCCTACTGAGAATTAAAACGCTTTTTACTTTCTCAGTTTGTGTAAATCTACTTAGGGTTCTGAGAATTTATTTCCCCCACATTCATTTCACACATGTCTAGTACAATGATGTGGTTTTGTTTCATTAATACAGTGTATACTTTTTTCTTGAATTACCCCGAAAGAATGGAAGTGAAATGTGACAACATGCCCCATATGTGGGTTCATTATAACATGACCATCTGACAGATTAAAATGCTATGATCTAATCAAACAAATATACAAGACAAACTAACATATTTTGTAAATTAAATACAATTGTTACATTTTTCATATAAAATAATGGCATTTTTAATAATTAAAAATAAAGAAATGTTTGAGGTCGACAACAAACAAACAACAAACTGCAAAACACAGCTATACAGCTGTTCAAAACTAATAATAATAATAATTATTATTAACATCTGAACATTGACTCTCAGTATTTATGGTTTCTCAATAGAATTCATATATAATAGAATAGAATAGAATAGAATTATAGAATAGAATAGGGCTCATTGTAAGAACTGGGATTTAAACCCGGCGAGTGTGTTCTGCTGGTTACATCAGCATATATAACAGATATAAGATTCAAATAATATCAGATTTGTCTTCTTTTAAATAAACAAAAAATAGAGATGAAAGATTTATTTTAGAAATGTACTTTTGCTATGGTTAAATTAATGTTCAGTGATATCTTCCAAAGATTTCTGGATTTTGATTCATTTTTTTCTCTTTATAGTGTTGATATGGCAACTAAATACACTAAGTTTCGTCATGTATTTAAAACAAGTGTGTAACAACTAGCCCCGCATTAGTTTGTGCCCCGCTAGTGTAATTATGCATATGTAATTAAACTCTATAGGCGCTAACTATGAGGAGAACTGTGTGTTTAGTGCACAGAGTTGGTGCCTGTGGGTAATGTTAGTCAGGATGCTGACTGTGAAGGGCTCACTGAGAGCATGAACAGAGACATGTGTGTCAGGGAGTCCAACTCTCCTCAGTGTTCATGTTGCTCAGACGGAGGTAATGGATACGGGACGCTAATGGCGGGAAACGTCCGGCGTGTTTGTGTGTAACTGAACTCTACTGACTCTATTGACTCTACTGACTCTAGTGAACTCTACTGAACTCTACTGACTCTACTGAATTCTACTGACTCTAATGAATTCTACTGACTCTACTGACTCTACTGAACTCTACTGACTCTACTGACTCTACTGAACTCTACTGGCTCTAATGACTCTACTGAACTCTACTGACTCTACTGAACTCTACTGGCTCTACTGACTCTACTGAACTCTACTGACTCTACTGACTCTACTGAACTCTACTGGCTCTACTGACTCTACTGAACTCTACTGAACTCTACTGACTCTACTGACTCTACTGAACTCTACTGACTCTACTGACCTCTACTGAACTCTACTGAACTCTACTGAACTCTACTGAACTCTACTGACTCTACTGAACTCTACTGAACTCTACTGAACTCTACTGACTCTACTGAACTCTACTGACTCTACTGAACTCTACTGACTCTACTGAACTCTACTGACTCTACTGAACTCTACTGAACTCTACTGAACTCTACTGACTCTACTGAACTCTACTGAACTCTACTGACTCTACTGAACTCTACTGACTCTACTGAGCTCTACTGGCTGTACTGACTCTACTGAACTGTACTGACTCTACTGAACTCTACTGGCTGTACTGACTCTACTGAACTCTACTGGCTCTACTGACTCTACTGAACTCTACTGAACTCTACTGAACTCTACTGGCTGTACTGACTCTACTGAACTGTACTGACTCTACTGAACTCTACTGGCTGTACTGACTCTACTGAACTCTACTGGCTCTACTGACTCTACTGAACTCTACTGAACTCTACTGAACTCTACTGACTCTACTGTCTCTACTGGCTCTACTGAACTCTACCGACTCTACTGAACTCTACTGACTCTACTGGCTCTACTGGCTCTACTGAACTCTACTGATTCTACTGAACTCTACTGAACTCTACTGGCTCTACTGACTCTACTGAACTCTACTGGCTCTACTGACTCTACTGAACTCTACTGGCTCTACTGACTCTACTGAACTCTACTGGCTCTACAGACTCTACTGAACTCTACTGGCTCTACTGGCTCTACTGACTCTACTGGCTCTACTGACTACTGGCTCTACTGGCTCTACTGACTCTACTGAACTCTACTGACTCTACTGAACTCTACTGGCTCTACTGAACTCTACTGGCTCTACTGAACTCTACTGGCTCTACTGAACTCTACTGAACTCTACTGACTCTACTGAACTATGCTGGCTCTACTGAACTCTACTGGCTCTACTGAACTCTACTGAACTCTACTGGCTCTACTGAACTCTACTGGCTCTACTGGCTCTACTGACTCTACTGAATTCTACTGGCTCTACTGAACTCTACTGACTACTGAACTCTACTGACTCTACTGAACTCTACTGGCTTTAATGAACTCTACTGACTCTACTGACTCTACTGAACTCTACTGGCTCTACTGGCTCTACTGGCTCAACTGGCTCATATGGCTCTACTGAACTCTACTGACTACTGGCTCTACTGGCTCTACTGACTCTACTGAACTCTACTGGCTTTACTGAAGTCTACTGAACTCTACTGACTCTACTGAACTCTACCGGCTTTACTGAACTCTACTGAACTCTACTGAACTCTACTGAACTCTACTGGCTGTACTGACTCTACTGAACTGTACTGACTCTACTGAACTCTACTGGCTGTACTGACTCTACTGAACTCTACTGGCTCTACTGACTCTACTGAACTCTACTGAACTCTACTGACTCTACTGTCTCTACTGGCTCTACTGAACTCTACCGACTCTACTGAACTCTACTGACTCTACTGGCTCTACTGGCTCTACTGAACTCTACTGAACTCTACTGGCTCTACTGACTCTACTGAACTCTACTGGCTCTACTGACTCTACTGGCTCTACTGACTCTACTGAACTCTACTGGCTCTACTGACTCTACTGAACTCTACTGGCTCTACAGACTCTACTGAACTCTACTGGCTCTACTGGCTCTACTGACTCTACTGGCTCTACTGACTACTGGCTCTACTGGCTCTACTGACTCTACTGAACTCTACTGACTCTACTGAACTCTACTGGCTCTACTGAACTCTACTGGCTCTACTGAACTCTACTGGCTCTACTGACTCTACTGAGCTCTACTGAACTCTACTGACTCTACTGAACTATGCTGGCTCTACTGAACTCTACTGGCTCTACTGAACTCTACTGAACTCTACTGGCTCTACTGAACTCTACTGGCTCTACTGGCTCTACTGACTCTACTGAATTCTACTGGCTCTACTGAACTCTACTGACTACTGAACTCTACTGACTCTACTGAACTCTACTGAACTCTACTGACTACTGAACTCTACTGACTCTACTGAACTCTACTGGCTCTACTGGCTCAACTGGCTCTAATGGCTCTACTGAACTCTACTGACTACTGGCTCTACTGGCTCTACTGACTCTACTGAACTCTACTGGCCTTACTGAAGTCTACTGAACTCTACTGACTCTACTGAACTCTACCGGCTTTACTGAACTCTACTGACTCTACTGACTCTACTGAACTCTACTGGCTCTACTGGCTCAACTGGCTCTAATGGCTCTACTGAACTCTACTGACTACTGGCTCTACTGGCTCTACTGAACTCTACTGGCTCTACTGGCTCTACTGGCTCTACTGACTATACTGGCTCTACTGGCTCTACTGAACTCTACTGACTCTACTGGCTCTACTGACTCTACTGACTCTACTGGCTCTACTGGCTCTACTGACTCTACTGGCTCTACTGACTCTACTGAACTCTACTGGCTCTACTGAACTCTACTGACTCTACTGAACTCTACTGGCTCTACTGGCTCTACTGACTCTACTGACTCTACTGCCTCTACTGACTCTACTGGCTCTACTGACTCTACTGGCTCTACTGGCTCTACTGAACTCTACTGGCTCTACTGAACTCTACTGACTCTACTGACTCTACTGGCTCTACTGAACTCTACTGACTCTACTGACTCTACTGACTCTACTGGCTCTACTGAACTCTACTGACTCTACTGGCTCTACTGACTCTACTGACTCTACTGGCTCTACTGGCTCTACTGCCTCTACTGACTCTACTGACTCTACTGAACTCTACTGGCTCTACTGGCTCTACTGACTCTACTGACTCTACTGCCTCTACTGACTCTACTGGCTCTACTGACTCTACTGGCTCTACTGGCTCTACTGAACTCTACTGGCTCTACTGAACTCTACTGGCTCTACTGGCTCTACTGACTCTACTGACTCTACTGAACTCTACTGACTCTACTGACTCTACTGAACTCTACTGGCTTTAATGAACTCTACTGACTCTACTGACTCTACTGAACTCTACTGGCTCTACTGGCTCAACTGGCTCTAATGGCTCTACTGAACTCTACTGACTACTGGCTCTACTGGCTCTACTGACTCTACTGAACTCTACTGGCTTTACTGAAGTCTACTGAACTCTACTGACTCTACTGAACTCTACCGGCTTTACTGAACTCTACTGACTCTACTGACTCTACTGAACTCTACTGGCTCTACTGGCTCAACTGGCTCTAATGGCTCTACTGAACTCTACTGACTACTGGCTCTACTGGCTCTACTGAACTCTACTGGCTCTACTGGCTCTACTGAACTCTACTGGCTCTACTGGCTCTACTGGCTCTACTGACTATACTGGCTCTACTGAACTCTACTGACTCTACTGGCTCTACTGACTCTACTGACTCTACTGGCTCTACTGGCTCTACTGACTCTACTGGCTCTACTGGCTCTACTGCCTCTACTGACTCTACTGACTCTACTGAACTCTACTGGCTCTACTGGCTCTACTGACTCTACTGACTCTACTGCCTCTACTGACTCTACTGGCTCTACTGACTCTACTGGCTCTACTGGCTCTACTGAACTCTACTGGCTCTACTGAACTCTACTGACTCTACTGGCTCTACTGATTCTACTGACTCTACTGAACTCTACTGACTCTACTGACTCTACTGAACTCTACTGACTCTACTGGCTCTACTGAACTCTACTGACTCTACTGACTCTACTGGCTCTACTGGCTCTACTGAACTCTTCTGACTCTACTGGCTCTACTGACTCTACTGACTCTACTGAACTCTACTGACTCTACTGAACTCTACTGAACTCTACTAAACTCTACTGTACTATACTGGCTCTACTGGCTCTACTGAACTCTACTGAACTCTACTGACTCTACTGAACTATACTGAACTCTACTGACTCTACTGACTTTACTGACTCTACTGAACTCTACTGACTCTACTGAACTATACTGAACTCTACTGAACTCTACTGAACTCTACTGACTCTACTGGCTCTACTGACTCTACTGAACTATACTGAACTCTACTGAACTCTTCTGACTCTACTGGCTCTACTGAACTCTACTGACTCTACTGACTCTACTGAACTCTTCTGACTCTACTGGCTCTACTGACTTTACTGACTCTACTGGCTCTACTGACTCTACTGAACTCTACTGGCTCTACTGAACTCTACTCATTCTACTGACTCTACTGGCTAATCTATCTATCTATCTATCGTCTGTCTATCTATCTATCTATCTATCTATCTATCTATCTATCGTCTATCTATCTATCATCTATCTATCTATCTATCTATCTATCTATCGTCTATCTATCTATCTATCTATCTATCTATCTATCTATCTATCTATCTATCTATCTATCTATCTATCCATCTATCTATCGTCTATCTATCTATCTATCTATCTATCTATCTATCTATCTATCTATCTATTTATCTATCTATATATCTATCTATCCATCTATCTATCGTCTATCTATCATCTATCTATCTATCGTCTATCTATCTGTCTATCTATAGTCTATCTATCTATCTATCTCTCTATCCATATATCTATCCATCTATCTATCGTCTATCTATCTATCTATCTATCTATCTATCTATCTATACATCTATCTATCTATCGTCTATCTATCCATCCATCTATCTATCTATCTATCTATCTATCTATCTATCTATCTATCTATCTATCCATTTATCTATCTATCTATCCATCGTCCATCCGTCTATCCCACACTTTTTGATCACTTGTTTTGAACTTCTAGATCAGCTTCTTCAAGGCAACATCAGTCTTTTCTTTTCTACTCATTCCAGCTCGATGTTTGTAACTTCTCCTCCTGTGATGGAAAAGCGAGTACGGGTTGTTTGGTTTTGGAAGCACTGGAACACGGGATTCCTGATCCTTCATGTGAAAACAGTTTGACAGTTTCGGGCAGGACGGCCAAAATATCCCAGCAGCCGACCACAGTGTTTTATAAAGAGCACGGCACCTCTTCATCAGATTTATGTGTAAAACTGACATAAAACAAAACATAAAACTAGACATCCACATCCACTTGTGTTTCCTCACAGACGTCCTGTGAAGGTCAGACGTAAAGACACTGTTTACACACGACGCTGTGTGTGTTTGGGTGTGTATAACAGCAGGACACTGTCACAAACCAAAGGGTCCGATTAGACACGGCCTTTAAAAAAACTCTTTTTCTCTCATTTTTAAAATAAATCACAATGATCCATTCAGTTTGATAATGTTTTCATTATAAAGGTCAGAATGGAAAAAAAAAGGTGCAAGGACGTGTTATTTCACATCATTTTATGGTTTATGGTCACATGATACTTTTGAAATTGATTCTCGCAAATTATTTTGAAATTAGACGTAATTTATAATCATACGCCAGAGTTTTAAACCCTAATTGTTTTCATACTCCAGAGAACTGAGTGGAAAATATTCTTCATATATAAACATAAAAAATTAATATTGTGCATCCATTATCAGTGTAAAACCATTCATATATTTACATAAATTTTATGTTAACATATTTTTTACAGTATATATATATATATATATATATATATATACACACATTTGTATTTCGAAGCTAGGGTTAGGCTTCAAATAAAGATTATTGGAGTACGTTTTGAACATTTTTGTATATATATTAGATACATTTATTGATGTAGTCCTAACCCTAAATTCACAATGTATTTTTATATTATATAGTAGAATTCTATTTTTTTCTTGATTTAAGCATAAAAAACGCTTACATTTCAGCTATTTTTCAGAAATAGCAAAACATCATGTAGTATTAATGCAGCTTGATAATGTTCAGACATTTCGATTGGGAAAACAAGACAAAATATTGAGGAAGAACTCTTTTTGCATTGATACAGTATACATACATTTACATAAATATTAACAGGTATTAAGATGAATTGTCAGGCTGCTCCATCACGAGTGTGTGAGTCTGACTGAAAGTAAAGTGTGTTTGCTCACGCTATAGAGCACATGTGTGTGTGATTCGGGACAGGTGTGGTCTTCTGTGCTCCTACACAGTCTCTGATCACACACTCATGTGAACTTCATTAGGCTGGTGTAACCACAGGCTCCATCCAATGACACACAAGAGTCTCGGAGATGGAAAAGCACGTGAGAAGGCAACTTTGATCTTATTATTTTAAAGTGCTATAAAATTCCCCCAGTTTTGACATTCCTGAAATCACCCTTAATGTTTGCAAGATCTGGTTCAGATCGACCCGGGACGCGACGCGACGAGGTTTGCATGATGTCAAACTACAGAAATGCTGCTTTTGCTGTAATTGCAGTCAGATGTGAAGCACTATATGGACGAGTTCACAACATCGTGCGGATTGTCTCTGTGTGAGCGTCTGGCTCCGGTAATGGAGGAGTGAGGGATTCAATTATCATTCTGGAGCGTGAAAGAGACAGAGCATCGATATAGACAAGATGCATCAGCATTATCTGGACCGACCGCTTCTAAAAGACTACAAATATGCATGATATTTCATTGTTTAAACCTTAATTGTTTTCATACAAGAACTGAGTGTAAAATATTCTTCACAGTGTGCAAATTAAAAAAAGAACAATTTGAAATAAATTTGCATGCATTTTCATAAGGGTGAATTGAGTGAGGAAAATATATCATATTTTATAGTGATAGAAAAATACAGATATTTTTCTTGTTTTAAACAATTGCATATTTTTGATAAATTTTTCGGAAATTAAGACTTGATATCTTTAGTCATTTTGCTTCTCAAGTAAATTCAGTAAATTAGATTCATGAATGTTTAGATATTTATACTAAAAAAACAAGACAAAAATACTGAGGATGAACATCATTTTTTGAATGCATGCAAACGTGCATTATTAATATAATTTATGATAGCATCATCGTTCACCATCCATATGGTTGGCCCGTCTTGAAAACATATGTTTGTATATTTTTGTAAAGAGACATAGAGGCATTTTCCTCCCCAACCTGGAGATCCCAAGGTTTTTCCGAGGTGTGTGATGTGTATTTGATATATGCTGTGGTGCGTCTGGACTGTTGTGATGAGGAAATCAACCCATTACTGATCAGAGAAATAAAACATCACAGAAAGTACACACACACACACACACACACACACACACACACCTGGCCTAAAAGCAAAAACACGTCTGCCTAATATTTTCCACAGTCCACTCCTCTGTTTTGAAACCTGAACATTTAAGAGTTGCACAAATTTATAGTATAAATGATGCTTTTGTATTTGTAAGAGTATTTTGGTCTTTGCAGTACATTATACTGGCATTATGTTTCGTTTTTTATAACATTTAAAATCAAAACAAGTCTAATAAAATCATTAAAAATAACAATTTCATGACAAACACAACTTACTTTTGTTTCACACTGTATTGGATTAAACATTTACATTTCAAACGTGTTTCTGCTCGTTGTTAAGATGATTCTCGTCAAAACGCACAAACATCTTTCAGTCTTTCTGAGTTTGTTTATTACTAAAGCATGAATGTTGTGCTGAGAGTCTGGACCTGAATTACGCAAACTTCAAGTTGTTAGTCTTGGGTTTTGAGGCAGGAAGAATTCCAATGCAACTTCCATCTGATGGGAAATGGGAAGTGGGAAATGGGAAGTGAGAAATGGGAAGTGGGAAATGGGAAGTGGTTTGGTTAACCTCGTGACCAGATTAACAGCTTCTGTTCACCAATACTCCACCAGTTTCCCATTGGGTAGATGAGACATGATCATGTTTGTGTGTGTTCAGAGCTGAAAAACACAACACGCCTCTTGAAGTGCACCAGTTATGTCTTTTCAAAAAATTCCCTTTCATATAGTGTGTAATAGAGCTGTTTGTGAATGTAAAAGCTCTGCAAAGTTTCACAGATCAAACTGCTGATTAATGGAGTTTTTGTCTCTTGAAAGAAAGAAGTGATTCTGAACTGAAATGAGTCGTCAGTAATTCTACTTCCTGCTGAACCTGTAGGTTTGTGACTAATTTGCATAATGCCCGTCTGTGGTGTTGATTGGCTGAGCAGCGTCTCGTAGCTCCGCCCTCAAACAGTAGCGTATCTGAGACTGAAGAGTTTGGCTCGTGTCGAGAAGACGCTGTTTTCTGAGATTGATACGGTAAAACCCACGCCATCGTTACTGTTCGTATCACTGTGATCAAGAGCTGAGATTCAGATATGATAACGAGCGTCTCTTTCTGACCAATCACAGCAGAGCAGCTCTCAGAGAGGCGGGGCTTAGAGAGCCTGATGGAGCGTTTCAGACACTGAGAGAAAAGAGCTGATGCTGCAGATTATGAGAGAATTAACGTGATTTTGAGGTTTGATGCACGTGAACATGTTGTAGGAGACGCCAAAACAACATTAGGAACCTTTAAAATAGTATAATAGGGGCAGTTTAACCAGTGCCCTTTTTCTGTTCTGAACTCAAGTTGCGAGGTCACGTTCAGTTTAACACGACGCCTACAGCGTTATTGAGTGAGAAAATCCTCTACTGTAAAAGTCAAATCATTTGCCCATTGTGCCCTTACCAACAAGTACCGTGGTATTCCTATGTTACTATTTGTGAAATATACTAACAAATTTCTAAAAGAAATGGTTAAAAAAAGTCAACATTATTACATCATGGTATGTGCACGGTACTCCAAAGAATACCATGGTATTACTACAGTAAACATCCAAATACATCATGGTACTATGTCCAAAAATAAATAAACTAATATATAAACGAAAGCGTTTCAACAGTACTTGTTCGGTTTGTGGCAGCACAAGAAGAAGAGTCATGATTGGAAAACATTGGGAATCTGTTTGTGTGTGTTATGTTATTCCATTTAACAATCAATATTATGATAGGGTATATTTGTGTTTTTATGATTAATTGATTAAAATGAGTTGGTCATCTGATACAGTGACTGCATTTATCAGGAAAGATTAGTCATTTCACTGATGGAAAATCCAGATAAAAAACACCTGGTTTGGATTACGATACCTGGTCCAAACTGGTTTAGATGGTTGATCTTAAACCAGCTTTATCCAATCTGAATCTCTAACCATCATAGTCCACCATACCAGTCAGGGTCGCATTGGTAAACCACCATAGACTCCAAAACACTCCTATTACCTTATAATGGTTTTAGCTGGTCCCAACTGCTGGAAGAGTAGACCATCTTAAACCATCAGAAACCAGCTATCATATTCCAAAAGATCTGTTAGTCAACCAAATAAACCAGTTAGGACCAGGTAGAACCAGCTGGGACCAATTAGAACCAGTTGGGACCAGTTAAGACCAGTTAGGACCAGTTGGGACCAATTAGAACCAGTTATGACCAGTTGGGACCAGTTGGGACCAATTAGAACCAGTTAGGACCAGTTGGGACCAATTAGAACCAGTTGGACCAACTAGAAAACAGAGCTATTACCTTAAACTAGTTTTAGCTGGATTGTCCAGTATTTTCCATGTTCTGAATCAAAATACTTCCGTAACAAAAGATGGTGTCACATCATGATCTACGGTCAGATCAGCAACAGCGTAAAAGAAAGGCTTGTGATTCCATCCTTTGCTCGTTATATAATGTTATATAGAGGGATCAGGAAGAGCAATTAGTGTTTTCCAGGCAGGAACAGCGTTTCCACTCGGGATATTCCTGCATCCCAGTGAGGCGAGAGACTCCACGGGACCTTTTCCACAGTGAAACTGGCAGTTTAGCAAACGCCCACAGGAAAACAACGTTTATTCTTTAATGGAGGCCGTAAATAACGACTAACGCGGCGGTTTATGAGCTGTGCGATTGCACTCGGCACACAGCGTATCCACCGGGCACGTATCCAATATTATTGGAAGAAATAATCTAATATGATAAGTAGAAATCATATTATAGTGATTTCTGAAGGATCATGTGACACTGAAGACTGGAGTAATGATGCTGAAACTCAGCTTTGATCACAGGAATAAATTACACTTTACTAGATATTCACATAGAAAACAGCTGATTTACATAGAAATTATATGTATTTTTGATAAAATATGAAGCCTGGGTGAGCAGAAGAAAATCATACTGAACTTTTGAACACTAGTACATGTTGTTTCTGGTCTCTGGCCTCTTAATTTATATACGACTCCTTTAAAATCCAATATTTTTCTTAAAAAGCATGCAGTATTTATGTTGACATTTCATCTGAGCGTGAGCCTTTTCACATTCATCTTCACACACACGTGTTTCTAGGACAGTTTATGTTTATGATCATGACTCTGAACTCGTCATAAACACACATTGACATTAACTGTGTCTAGAAGCCACTCAGCACTTCCACTAGCCACAATTCTGTTTATATAGACCTGAAGAGAATGACTTAAAATGCATAGCATATCATATCAATGAGGCAATCATAATTGGTTCAAATAAAGTATCAAAAGCAAGTAATCGTTTGCTTTCATTGAACACAGCATTAAAATACATAATATAATAGACGTAAAACATAATCAACTTGTGTGCTACATGACGTAATATAACAAATGCCTGGTGATTGTGTTTGTTCCACGTTACAGCAGATCAAATCTTCTTTAATATCGGCCAAACAATATTTAATTCAAGCGTACACTTAATCTTTCATATTGGCCACTTGTTTGGGGTAGAAATGCTGCACACACTCTAATTTCTTGTAAAATCTAATGTTGATGAAAATCAAATATGTAATATATAGAAAACTTGTCCACAAATGATATATTTATGTTAATTTATGTCATGTGATCATTCTCAAACCTCTGTGTGTTTGATGACATCACAGGATGTAGATGAACCCTGTGCCCTTGTCAGTGTGTAGGGAAGCGTGTGTGTGTGCGTGTGTGTGTGTGTGTGCGCGTGTGGTCTGGCCGAGCTCTTCCTCTTCTGGGTGGCACACGGATGAAGTCATGCAGTGGAATAACACTGGGATCCAGACGATCTCTCAATCTCTCAGCTCGTGTCTCAACACACACTCTGACCCTGGATTTCAAAATCCTTCTGCTCGTGAAACACTGGTTTGCGTTCCATTTGCAATTCAGACATTGTTTCCTAATGAGACATGCAGCCGGATTGTGAAAACGCTTGTTCTTTCATTTTGTACATTATATTATTTAGTCAGAGCATTTGATGACTGTGTGTGTGTGTGTGTGTGCGTGTGTGTGTGTGTGTGTGTGTGTGTGCGTGTGAGTGTGTATTTTAGTTTGTGCTAAAAAACAAGAACAAATATCTGCCAATGGGGTCAGAAAAATACATTTGTTTTCCATTTAAATGAGGCATATATAACTTCTTATCTAATGTAATTTTGCTTCTCAGGTGTATCTTCTTTAAGGATGTTTATATTCAAATATTTAGATGTGTCAGTTTCAGAAAAAAATTCAACAATTTCTCAAACTGAGCTCAAAACACTTACACAAAAAAGTCATCGATCTCAATATGAACTCATTTCAACGTTTCTCATAAAGGAGTTGCTCCACATTCATGCTCTATACTGGATGATGACTAGTGACTTATTCAGGCAAGACCTGAACAGAAACATGAGCTGTTCATATCTCAGCACTCCAGCAATGCCCATCATTCTTATGGATATGGATCAATATGTGTAAGTAAAAATGAAGTATATGTTGTGTGCTGTGGACAGTGTAGGTGTTTCAGCACGTATAGCTGACAGGAAGGGTGTGTGTGTGTGTGTGTGTGTGTGTGTGTGTGTGTGTGTGTGTGTGTGTGTGTGTGTGTGTGTGTGTGAAACTTTACATCAGACGCTGTTGTTACAGCTGCAGCTGACTCACTCACTTCCCTTATTCAGAGAAAACTCCCCATTTCTCCCTCAGACCTGCTTCTGGGAGTGTGTGTGTGTGTGTGTGTGCCGTTCCCTCACCTGTTTCACCGGACATTCTGTGGAGTGTGCAGATCGCCATGGCAACAGCAGCGTGATTGACAGCACAGGTGGTTCCATGTATTAAATTTGTAGCTTCATGCATTTAAAAAAGAAAAATTTCCACTACAACCTTACAAAAAAATGTGTGTGTGTCTATATGTATGTATTGTGACTTCTCTGCATTACTGTATCTGTAAAAAAAATATATATATATTGAGCTTGATGAATATAAATACTTTAAATTATTTTCAATTAAAATGTAATGGATGAAAACCGAAAAATGTAATGATGAAAAATGTATAAAATATAAATGATCAATATATAATAAATTTATAAATTATAATAACTATATATCTACTATCACTAAAAAGTAATTTTAGGTTCCTAAAAAGGAAATGTAATTAATTAAATTAAATAAATAAAAAAGTATCCCTCAAAAAAACTATTGGCCTTTATAAATATATATATATATAACTACTTTTAGACACTTAACACTGTTTTTTTTTAATCTATATATTCAATTAAAACAATGTTTATAAAAACACAATATAATATAGATGAAAATATCATATCCTATAATTTACTGTAGTGATTTCCAGGCTCAGGAAAATGTACATCTTCAGCCTTTATTCAAATATCATTCTAAATGTGTAGCAGGTTTTGGAATCATGGGTAGTTGTGCTTGAAGTTGATTGTTTTATTTATGATAATAACGCAAAGAAACAGGACAAATTGTGCAACATCATTTTTGTCTGGACTGGACTGTCATTCAAATAAATATGAACACATGCAAAAACAAGAGAGAACCAACCAGATATTAATAACTGATCATGTTTTTTTACTTTTTCTTGTCAGCTTTTTTTTTGTGCACAGTAAAATAAACCCTGTAGCAGCAGTTTTTACCAAATAATTTAGTCAGATAAATCCCTTAACCAAGTTTAGTGTTTTGTTCTTCCCTCAAAATTAAAATATAAAAAAAAATATATAAAATATTTCCTCATATTTTAATGGTTTATTTGAACTTTGGACATTAAAAACAGACATCCCCTCTGGACGTCACTGTACACTGCATTACACAGAAGTCCAGGTTCAGAAAGTAAAAGTCCTCCTCACTATTTTGTTCCAGTCACCTGTGCTGCGTCCCGATCCGCATATCCGTCCTAAATAGTATTCGAAAATATGATTATTACGTCCCAAATCAAGTTTTGTTTGGAGTGATACAGCTCGCTCTCTCTCTCGCTCTCTCTCTCCTCTCTCTATCTGTATCTCTCTCTCTCCTCTCTCTCTATCTGTATCTCTCTCTCTCTCTCCTCTCTCTCTATCTGTATCTCTCTCTCCTCTCTCTCTATCTGTATCCCTCTCTCCTCTCTCTCTATCTGTATCCCTCTCTCCTCTCTCTCTATGTGTATCTCTCTCTCCTCTCTCTCTATCTGTATCCCTCTCTCCTCTCTCTCTATCTGTATCTCTCTCTCCTCTCTCTCTATCTGTATCTCTCTCTCTCTCTCCTCTCTCTCTATCTGTATCCCTCTCTCCTCTCTCTCTATCTGTATCTCTCTCTCTCTCTCCTCTCTCTCTATCTGTATCCCTCTCTCCTCTCCCTCTATGTGTATCTCTCTCTCCTCTCTCTCTATCTGTGTCTCTCTCTCCTCTCTCTCTATCTGTATCTCTCTCTCTCCTCTCCCTCTATCTGTATCTCTCTCTCTCCTCTCTCTATCTGTATCTCTCTCTCTCCTCTCTCTCTATCTGTATCCCTCTCTCCTCTCTCTCTATCTGTATCTCTCTCTCCTCTCTCTCTATCTGTATCTCTCTCTCTCCTCTCTCTCTATCTGTATCCCTCTCTCCTCTCTCTCTATCTGTATCCCTCTCTCCTCTCTCTCTATGTGTATCTCTCTCTCCTCTCTCTCTATCTGTATCTCTCTCTCCTCTCTCTCTATCTGTATCTCTCTCTCTCCTCTCTCTCTATCTGTATCCCTCTCTCCTCTCTCTCTATCTGTATCCCTCTCTCTCTCTATCTGTATCTCTCTCCTCTCTCTCTATCTGTATCTCTCTCTCCTCTCTCTCTATCTGTATCTCTCTCTCTCCTCTCTCTCTATCTGTATCCCTCTCTCTCTCTATCTGTATCTCTCTCTCCTCTCTCTCTATCTGTATCTCTCTCTCTCTCTCCTCTCTCTCTATCTGTATCCCTCTCTCCTCTCTCTCTATCTGTATCCCTCTCTCTCTCTATCTGTATCTCTCTCTCCTCTCTCTCTATCTGTATCTCTCTCTCCTCTCTCTCTATCTGTATCTCTCTCTCCTCTCTCTCTATCTGTATCTCTCTCTATCTGTATCACTCTCTCTCCTCTCTCTCTATCTGTATCCCTCTCTCCTCTCTCTCTATCTGTATCCCTCTCTCTCTCTATCTGTATCTCTCTCTATCTGTATCTCTCTCTCTCCTCTCTCTATCTGTATCTCTCTCTCTCCTCTCTATCTGTATCCCTCTCTCCTCTCTCTCTATCTGTATCTCTCTCTCCTCTCTCTCTATCTGTATCTCTCTCTCCTCTCTCTCTATCTGTATCTCTCTCCTCTCTCTCTATCTGTATCTCTCTCTATCTGTATCTCTCTCTCTCCTCTCTCTATCTGTATCTCTCTCTCTCCTCTCTATCTGTATCCCTCTCTCCTCTCTCTCTATCTGTATCTCTCTCTCCTCTCTCTCTATCTGTATCTCTCTCTATCTGTATCTCTCTCTCCTCTCTCTATCTGTATCTCTCTCTATCTGTATCTCTCTCTCCTCTCTCTATCTGTATCTCTCTCTCCTCTCTCTCTATCTGTATCTCTCTCTCTCTGTATCTCTCTCTCTCTCCCCTCTCTCTATCTGTATCTCTCTCTCTCTCTCTCTCCTCTCTCTCTATCTGTATCTCTCTCTATCTGTATCTCTCTCTCCTCTCTCTATCTGTATCTCTCTCTCCTCTCTCTATCTGTATCTCTCTCTATCTGTATCTCTCTCTATCTGTATCTCTCTCTCCTCTCTCTCTATCTGTATCTCTCTCTCTCTGTATCTCTCTCTCTCTCCCCTCTCTCTATCTGTATCTCTCTCTCTCTCTCCTCTGAGGAACACATGCTCATTCCTCAAGGCTCTTGAAAGTGACACACAGCGTAACAGCGTTTCCCAGGACTCGTCCACGAGCTCTTTTAATTAAAGCGCTGGTTATTCAGCGCGTGGGTCGAGCCGTAGCGCTCACTGCACACGGGACACACTTCATGAGACTGAGTCTCCAAGGGCCTGGAATATAATACACACACACACACACCCAGTCCACCCACACACATTTGTTGTCCATAAAGCACAGAAAACACTTTCTCTAAGCCTAGTTTAATCATTTCAAAACACGAGATATGCTCCAAAACCCAGTGAGCTGCCATGCTTTCTGCGCCTACATCCAGTTAACTTCTGAGACAATATGAAAACTTTATAACGCGACTGATCATGCAACGGATGCATGCACTGCACATAATATTGCACATCACAACTGATTGCAATGAGTCTGGCAGCTAAAAACACAATGCTCAACATTTATTGTGAATCAAGTTTATTAACTTCATGCAATTCTGAAACATAGTAAACATACTGACTAATTATGTTGCATCGTTCACATTTCACCATTCATAACAAACTATTTTTATTCTATATGCATAGTGTCGTAAGCAGCATTTCACCACCCGTGTCTGTGACATCTAACAACTGAGTTTGTGCATCTAATAATTGCCATTGCATGATAATATTCTGGCCCTTACAATGCCAAAAATAAGAGATTAGATGACCTAATCTCAAAGTTAATTTTAAAAGGCTCCCTGATATGATTCGGATATTCAAATTCATATATTCATTCATCCAATAAGACTTCATTTATTTAAGTGTCAATTGAGTTGATAGACTATAGTTAGCTATTAGCTAGCAATAACACTTATTAGCATCTAAAATGCTAAGTTGTCATGTTCCTTCAGCATGGGTGTGTTTCCCGTACAACGCCGTAACTCGCTGCTTCACTGCTGTAGTACGACGATTAATGAATCTGTTTGAGATCGCATTAACGCTAGACTAATTACAGACAAGGCATTTGAGGACTTTATCTCATTTCTCAGTTATTTTGCTTTTTTATTTCCTGACTCAATCATAGACTCGTTCTTACATAGTAGAGCACGTTCGCACATGCGCAGTCTTCAAAACGACGCTTTAAATCTCTTGACAAACTAAAAGACGTAAATGACATTTGTATGTATTTCTAAATAAAAAAAAATACGGGTTGCAGTTGCGGGTCTGCAGCTTGCTTATTTTACTCAGGATAAGGATTTATTGAGTCACATGTCATGCAAACTAGAAACTGCTTCTGAGCGCAGGAGATCTGTCGCTCCAACCACACGACTCTGCGATGCTGTTTGCGAATGTTCGTTGGAACTATGGTTTCGGGAAACACCGACTCGTTGAACTGCTGATAACGACGGAACTTGCGAACATAGTTGGCTAACGCTGCTTTCGGGAAACACACCCCTGGGCGGTTAAATGTAGCAGAATCAGGCCTCGTTTACACGAAGGGAAGACGCAGATATTTCCCTGCGGTTTGGCCTCTCGTTTACACGAAAACCCTGTTTTTATCACAGAAAACGATTATTTCTAAAAACTCCGGCCAAAGTGGAGATTTCTGAAAACGCCGGTTATGTGTTGCCGTGTCGACTGGGAGAAACGGGGTTTTAGGTTCTCTTGTCGATTCTGATTGGCTTGCATGGCTTTATCCTTTATCCTAGTTATGATGGCGCTCGCGGCGTATTTATGCGGGTTGTGTGCACGATGTTATTATTGAAAACGGAGGGGTGGGAATATTCGTTTCTCTAAATACCCGGTTACGTGTAAACGTGGCCTCAGTCCACAGCCTAACCAATATCTTGAGGTCTCGGACAGTCAATCCCAAATCTGAGCTCAGTTTGAGACCTTTCTCTGAAACTCATGTGAGATTACTGGAGTCTTTCCACCGGAGACATGTCTGAGAAGCAGCAAAAGTCTCATTGCTGTCAGAGAGAATGAAGTGAGATGTTGGGAAGATCTCATCCGTTGCGTGTCAATATTCACAGATGGAATATGATGGGAATCTTCCAGAATCATGACATCATGTGTTATGCAGGCGTATGATCCTCTGATAATGTTTGGCCAGAGATGATCATGCAACTAATCAATTATTCAATTATCCAAACCAAAGGAAGTATTTCACAATATTCCCAAACGTGGGATAAAGATGTTCCAGCCTGAAGAGCGACTGGATGCAGTTCATGATAGGAATAGTAACTCGAGTGCAGGGAGGGACTCTGTCAAACAAACTCTGTCATATTTTGGTGGAGTTTGGAATGAAACAACCATCTGAAATATTTGATTACTCCTGCTCATGAAGTCATATCTGGAATTTCTTGCAGAAAATGTAATTATAATGACGTTAAAGAATGTTTTTGTTGCATTGGAACCAATTTGTCCAAACTTTTCACAGGTTTAAGTTGAACTTTATAAGAATCAATTTTATGGTTAACTCGCATGTGGAAGTTCAGCAGTATTTCGAATCTTTCTGGTGGTAATCTGACTCAGTAAAGCCTTGGGCCTGATGGTAGCACTCAGAAGTTAATGGACTGTCACCGATGGCACGTCACGCACCATCAAACCAGCGAGTAAACACAGATGCTGCAAGAGACAGATGGACTTCTACAGGGAATCTGTATCTGAGTATCTGGCTGCACAAAGGTTTTACCAGAGCCGCCTACGTCTGCTTGCTCATACCCATCGAGTTGTGTGTGAACCTTAACAATGGTGTAATGATTCAGTTCGACTCCCAAGACAAGACGATGCTCGCCCGACTGGCCAATAGGAGCGTGGCTCCGCCCATGACACAATTTTCACAGCGAAAGCAAAATCCTGACATGAGAGGAAAGAAAAGCGTTTTGAGAGAACGCTTTTTTTTTTAGAGAAAATGTTTTCACACTGATAGGAATAAAATATATATTTGAGATTTTTTTTCAAAGTATTTTGAGAGTATTTTAAACATTTAAAATGTATATTTTTTATGTTCTATGAGAAAATACTTTCTCTCAAAACTTTTCTTAGTCTCAAATATTATTATTTTTTGCTATTGGTATGAGAAGTTTTTCTCTCAAATAATCTTTTTTCTCTTATGAAATGCTTTTTTGCTATCAGTGTGATAACTTTTTCTCTCAAACTTTTTTTTTCTTCTCTCAGATAATTTATTTTCTCACATGTAATAAAGACACAATTCTAGCTCCATATAAGACGAGCCTATGATTGAATCTGCAAATAAAGCAAAATATCTTGAGAAAAATGTGAAATATAACCAGATATGATGCTGGTCCCACAACTCAACTATTTTACAAGTAGCTTGTAGTTTGACATACTACAGTTTCAAAATGCACGATATATAACTGTAAAATATCTAGTGCTCATAACAATAGCATACCTGTAAAACAAACAGATTTCCCTCAGTCTTGGATCAGAACGGACGTATACTCAGACATCCGCTTGCTCATATATAATGTTTCAAACATCTGTTGCATTACACTGGCGTTTCACGTTTCAGTCGAATAAGTGAAAGAGCAGACGCACAAACCACACAGGCTTTTCTTATCGTGCATTATACAGCATTCTGACTTCCAGAGAAACTGAAGTTTGCCTTCATTTCTCAAATGTCATCTGAGGACTCACCAAATACTAACAGGTTTATTCCTACAAGGACTGGTGTTTGCGGATCATTACCGGTGTTGATTAAGTCAATCATCACTTGTACTAGTGCTCGTAGTGATGTGATCGAACCTGAGACACCCTAGCAACCTGCATAGCAATGCCATAGAAACCACCTAAAACATGTACACATAAAAAACATTTACTGCACCAGT
This sequence comes from Meda fulgida, assembly GCA_030578275.1. NCBI lineage: Eukaryota > Metazoa > Chordata > Actinopteri > Cypriniformes > Leuciscidae > Meda > Meda fulgida. The sequence goes on along the minus strand of CM060616.1, from coordinate 1,184,209 downwards.
CATAATTTCTAAGTAAAATGCATAAAATCTAGAGATTTGTAAAAGTAGAGAAAGAACCACACAGAATACCCTAGCAACACCCTAGCAACCACTAGGGACACCCTAATAACCTCCCAGGATTCTTTAGCAACCACCTAGAAATGCTCTTTCCGGCACTGTGAATACCCTGGTAACCCCCCAGACTGCTAAAGACACCCTAGTTACCCACCAGAATACCACAGCAACCACCTAACAACACCCGATCAACCACCCAGAACACTCTGCAAATCATTCATACTTTCTTCATAAAATGTATAAACCTACATGTTTTTGAGATTACACTCTTTTACTTGAGCAACACTCCAGCAAAACCCTATAAATCACTGAGAACCCCCTAGTAAGCACCCAGAATGCCCTAGCAACCACTAAGAACACCCTAGTAACTCCCCAGGATGCCCTGGAATCCACCAAACAACACCATAGCAACCCCCTAACAACACCATAGAAGCCACTAAGAATACCCAAAAATTTTTTTCCATGATTCCCTTATTAAACACCAAGCAATGCCCTTTCAGGCTTTGAGAATACCACAGTTACCACCTAGAAGGCCCTAGCAACACCTAAGGACACCCAAGTTACCTCCAGAATTTCCTGAAAACCACCTAGTGACATCCTAGCAACCACCTAACAACCCCATAGAAACCACTAAGAATACCTTCATAACCTCCCAGGATTCACTAGCAACTACCTAGCAATGCCCTTTCCGGCACTGAGAATAACATAGTAACCACCTAGAAACTAAGGACACCCTAGTTACCCCCAGGATACCACAGCAACCACCTAACAATACCCTATCAACCACCCAGAACACTCTACTGATCTTTCATACTTTCTTCAAAAAATGTATAAACCTATATGTTTTTTAGGGTACACTCTTTTACTTGAGCAACCACCAACAAAACCCTATAAATCACTGAGAACCCCTTAGTAACCACCCAGAATACCATAGAAACTCCCTAGCAACCACCTAGCAATGCCCTATCAACCACTGAGAACACCCAAGAAAATACCCAGAATACCCTAGCAAATAAATAATCACGTAGGCCTAAATAAAAATAATTTAGCTTTATGAATTCTTTTGAAAAGAACCACCTAGCACCAGAATGCCCTAGCAACCACTGAAAAGACCCTAGTAACCACCCAGAATTCCCCATCAATGTAAAAAATAATGGATCAAAAAATGGAACACAAAGAAATAAAGCAGCTTCTTGTTTTCTCAAGTGGCTCTTCAAGATATTGCTCAAACTCGCCTAAACTTCCACCTTCCATACAGAAGAAGCTCAACACGCTCTCGTCTCGTCCAAGTTTATTTTGTCACGGAGAGAAAGTTCAGCCAACATTCTTGAGTCCCCAAAAGAGCAGACAGTTTGTCTACAGCGCGAGCTACACAACAACACCACGAGTCTCTTCATTCACAGGTTCAGTGTGCAGTAACCAGAGATCAGGAATGCAGACCGCAGCGCTTCGGGTTCATGATCCAGTGTTGTTCTGATGAACATCTCTCTACCTCCATCTCACTGGCGTCCAGAACCACACCAGGAACCACAAACGGACAGTTGGTTTGGAAAAAAGGTCAACTGATTAAACATGACCTATTTGATAAGGCTAGTTGATTTTATTAAAGGAACAATTACCCATGAAAAAGATAATTTACTCGCCCTCATGTCATTCAATCCTGTATGAAAGCTCGTTTCCACCACAGAATAAAGAATAAAAAAAGGTAATTCTGACTTTTAGTCAGAATTGCGTGATATAAAGTCGCAATTGCGAGATTGTTCATGCTGCACTTTTCCTTCTGAAATAAAAGTACAATAATAAAACAAAAACTACTGTATATGAGGTTTGTGTGACCAACAGAACTAATTCATCAGCTCTCAAATCTCATTCAAGCATGCATATTCAGTTAAAAACATTCATGAAGTACGTCAATAAGTGGACTGAGTGCAAGATTTTCACATATTAAATATTTATTATTTTATTTACACAAAGGAATTGCAATCACTTTATTATGGAAGCTTGTTACCGCCACAAAATAAAATTAAAGGTAATTGCGACTTTTTATCTCCGAATTGCCTGATTTAAAGTAGCAATTGCATGTTACAAATTTATTTCTTGCAATTGTAATTATATCTCGCACTTCTGACATTATATCACGCAATTCAGATATCACCCAATACCGACTTTAAATCTCGCAATTCTGACTTTATATCACGCAATTCTGACTTTATATCTCACAATTCTGACTTTATAACTCACAATTCCGACTTTATATCACGCAATTCAGACTTTATATCACGCAATTCTGACTTTATATCACCCAATTCTGACTTTATATCACGCAATTCTGACTTTATATCACGCAATTCTGACTTTATACCTCACAATTCTGACTTTATATCTCACAATTCTGACTTTATATCACGCAATTCTGACTTTATATCACCCAATTCTGACTTTATATCACGCAATTCTGACTTTATATCACGCAATTCTGACTTTATATCTCACAATTCTGACTTTATATCTCACAATTCTGACTTTATATCTCACAATTCTGACTTTATACCTCACAATTCTGACTTTATATCACGCAATTCTGACTTTATATCTCACAATTCTGACTTTATACCTCACAATTCTGACTTTATATCACGCAATTCAGATATCACCCAATACCGACTTTAAATCTCGCAATTCTGACTTTATATCACGCAATTCTGACTTTATATCTCACAATTCTGACTTTATAACTCATAATTCTGACTTTATATCACGCAATTCTGACTTTATACCTCACAATTCTGACTTTATATCTCACAATTCTGACTTTATATCTCACAATTCTGACTTTATATCTCACAATTCTGACTTTATACCTCACAATTTCTGACTTTATATCACGCAATTCTGACTTTATACCTCACAATTCTGACTTTATAACTCATAATTCTGACTTTATATCACAATTCTGACTTTATATCACGCAATTCTGACTTTATATCTCGCAATTCTGACTTTATATCGCAATTCTGACTTAATATCACGCAATTCTGACTTTATATCACGCAATTCTGACTTTATACCTCACAATTCTGACTTTATATCACAATTCTGACTTTATATCACGCAATTCTGACTTTATATCTCGCAATTCTGACTTTATACCTCACAATTCTGACTTTATATCTCACAATTCTGACTTTATATCACGCAATTCTGACTTTATATCACGCAATTCTGACTTTATATCACGCAATTCTGACGTTATATCTCGCAATTCTGACTTTATATCTCGCAATTCTGACTTTATATCACGCAATTCTGACTTTATATCTCGCAATTCTGACTTTATATCACGCAATTCTGACTTTATATCACGCAATTCTGACTTTATATCTCGCAATTCTGACTTTATATCACGCAATTCTGACTTTATATCTCGCAATTCTGACTTTATATCACGCAATTCTGACTTTATACCTCACAATTCTGACTTTATATCACGCAATTCTGACTTTATATCTCACAATTCTGACTTTAAATCACAATTCTGACTTTATACCACGCAATTCTGACTTAATATCTCGCAATTCTGACTTAATATCACGCAATTCTGACTTTATATCTCGCAATTCTGACTTTATATGTCGCAATTCTGACTTTATATCTCGCAATTCTGACTTTATATCTCACAATTCTGACTTTATATCACAATTCTGACTTTATATCACGCAATTCTGACTTTATATCACGCAATTCTGACTTAATATCTCGCAATTCTGACTTTATATCTCGCAATTCTGACTTTATATCACGCAATTCTGACTTTATATCTCGCAATTCTGACTTAATATCTCGCAATTCTGACTTTATATCACGCAATTCTGACTTTATACCTCACAATTCTGACTTTATATCTCGCAATTCTGACTTTATACCTCACAATTCTGACTTTATATCACACAATTCTGACTTTATAACTCATAATTCTGACTTTATTTCAAGCAATTCTGACTTTATATCTTGCAATTCTGACTTTATATCACACAATTCTGACTTTATATCTCACAATTCTGACTTTATATCACGCAATTCTGACTTTATATCACGCAATTCTGACTTTATATCTCATAATTGTGACTTTAAATCACGCAATTCTGACTTTATATCACGCAATTCTGACTTTATATCTCACAATTCTGACTTTATATCACAATTCTGACTTTATATCTCACAATTCTGACTTTAAATCACGCAATTCTGACTTTATATCACGCAATTCTGACTTTATATCTCGCAATTCTGACTTTATTTCACGCAATTCTGACTTTATATCACGCAATTCTGACTTTATATCACAATTCTGACTTTATATCACACAATTCTGACTTTATATCACGCAATTCTGACTTCATATCATGCAATTCTGACTTTATATCTCACAATTCTGACTTTATATCACAATTCTGACTTTATATCACGCAATTCTGACTTTATATCACACAATTCTGACTTTATATCTCACAATTCTGACTTTATATCACAATTCTGACTTTAAATCACGCAATTCTGACTTTATATCACGCAATTCTGACTTTATATCTCGCAATTCTGACTTTATTTCACGCAATTCTGACTTTATATCACACAATTCTGACTTTATATCACAATTCTGACTTTATATCACACAATTCTGACTTTATATCACGCAATTCTGACTTCATATCACGCAATTCTGACTTTATATCTCACAATTCTGACTTTATATCACAATTCTGACTTTATTTCACGCAATTCTGACTTTATATCACACAATTCTGACTTTATATCACAATTCTGACTTTATATCACACAATTCTGACTTTATATCACGCAATTCTGACTTCATATCACGCAATTCTGACTTTATATCTCACAATTGTGACTTTAAATCAGGCAATTCTGACTTTATATCTCGCAATTGTGACTTTATTTCACGCCATTCTGACTTTATATCACACAATTCTGACTTTATATCACAATTCTGACTTTATAACTCATAATTCTGACTTTATATCAAGCAATTCTGACTCTATAACTCGCAATTGCAACTTTATAACACAGTTGTGAGATATAAATTCGCAATTATGAGATAAAAAGTCGCAATTATTTTTTAAAATGTTTTATTCTGTGGCGGAAACAAGCTTCCATACTGTACGGAGAGGAGGAGTGTGTTGGAGAACTGTTATAAGATGATTGTTATAGTATTTACTCTGCCTGGGCTTAGATAAGACAGGATCACAGCTTGTGTGCATCTTGAGACAAAACAATGGCACTGAAATAGGCCTGTTTTAAGATCTGTCAGTGCAATATGCTTTCAGTTAAAACATGCATGTTAGCAGAAGCTGGTGTGTGAAACCTGGGGAAAGTCTCAGACTGTTGAGTTGGAACATTATTTCTCACGTCCCTCTTAAATTGTTCGTTTCTCACCTCACACGTTATTCTTAGAAACCCCACTTACTGCAGCAAACCACAATCACTAAAACTGCTCTGGAAACTCAAAAATATCCATCATAACCTGACCTTCACACAGATATATGAATCGTCTTAATAACTACCATCTTTCTTAGATCAATAGAGCAAAACTCAAGCTCAAACAGACAAAATTCTCCATGGAGATTTCCTTAGAAATATTTTTTAGCGACAGATCAAGCAGATGTTAAACAATGGCATATGCCAAAAATACTACAATATGTTCATAAAGAATTATGGGTAACACTATACAATGTGCAAGGTTCATTAGTTAACATTAGTTAACTAGTTTACATTAACTAATAATAAACTGCACGTATACAGCACTTGATGTTAATTCAACATTTACTAATGCTTTATTAAAATCTTTTTAACTTTAGTTAATGCACTGCGAACTAACATGAACAATGAACAGCTGGATTTATATTAACTAACATTAACAAAGATGAACAAAAACAGTAACAATGTATTGCTCAAGGTTAGTTCATGATAGCTAATATGTTTAATGAATGAAATTTATTGTAAAGTGTTACCGAATTATGTTTACTAAACTCATAATAATGGATTCTTTTTTTAAGGTGGTAATGGAATAACTTTACTGATGTCTTTAGTGTCAGGTTTTGAGTTCAGGATCGAGAGAATACACACACACACACAGACAGAAGAAAGAGGAGTGTGTGTGTCCCACTGACCCAGTGTGAAGAGAGAACTGCAGAAATGTGCTTCATCAGCATCAGTTCTCGAAGCCGGTAAAATTGAGTATTTTTTTCCATAACATGAAAATCAAAGGGGTCCAAAAGATTAAATAAATAAATTTCTTCTTCTTCTGTGTTCGACTGAAGAAGGAAAATCAGTTTCACATTATTGTGATGGTCCCTTTAACAGATTCTGATGACTATAAGTAACTTTGCACCCGTGTATTTACTAACTCTCATTACAGTGTTAGTAGAGTATTAGTATTAGTAGACTGGTTAGAAACGGTTAGATTAAGTTGACAATAATACTCTAATGAGAGTTAGTTGACATGAAGTTGCAAAGTTATACAGTCATCAGAACGTTCACAAGCGACCATCAAAATAAAGTGTTACTGGAAAATCTGAAGTGTTTGGCCAAACATGAGGGAAATTATTAATGATGACAGAATTAACATTTTTGAGTGAACTAACAAACAGACAGACAGATGGATGGATGGATGGATAGATAGATAAATCCTGTGTTCCAGCTTCCAAAACCAACAACCCGTACTCGCTTTTCCATCACAGGAGAAGTTACAAACATCGAGCTGGAATGAGTAGAAAAGAAAAGACTGATGTTGCCTTGAAGAAGCTGATCTAGAAGTTCAAAACAAGTGATCAAAAAGTGTGGGATAGACGGATGGATAATGGATAGATAGATAGATAGATAAATGGATAGATGGATGGATGGATGGATGGATGATGGATAGATAGATAAATGGATAGATGGATGGATGATGGATGGATGGATGGATGGATGATGGATGGATGGATGGATGGATGGATGGATAATGGATAGATAGATAAATGGATAGATGGATGGATGGATGGATGGATGGATGATGGATAGATAGATAAATGGATAGATGGATGGATGATGGATGGATGGATGGATGGATGATGGATGGATGGATGGATGGATGGATAATGGATAGATAGATAAATGGATAGATGGATGGATGGATGGATGGATGATGGATAGATAGATAAATGGATAGATGGATGGATGGATGGATGGATGGATAGAAGATAGATAGATAGATAGATAGATAGATAGATTGATTGATAGACGATAGATGATAGATCGATGATATATAGACGATAGATAGATAGATAGATAGATGATAGATAGATAGATAGATAGATAGATAGATAGATGATAGATAGATAGATAGATAGATAGATAGATAGATAGATGATAGATAGATAGATAGATAGATAGATGATAGATAGATAGATTGATATATAGATAGATAGATAGATAGATGATAGATAGATAGATCGATGATAGATAGATGATGGATAGATAGATAGATGATAGATAGATAGATAGATAGATAGATAGATAGATAGATAGATAGATAGATAGATAGATAGATAGATGTATAGATAGATAGATAGATAGATAGATGATAGATAGATAGATGTATAGATAGATAGATAGATAGATAGATGATAGATAGATAGATAGATAGATAGATGATAGATAGATGATAGATAGATAGATAGATAGATAGACGATAGATAGATTGATTGATAGACGATAGATGATAGATAGATGTATAGATAGATAGATGTATAGATAGATAGATAGATAGATGATAGATGATAGATAGATAGATAGATGATAGATAGATAGATAGATAGATAGATGATAGATAGATAGATGATAGATAGATAGATAGATAGATAGATAGATAGATAGATAGATAGATGATAGATAGATGATAGATAGATAGTGATTTAGTCACAATGAAGTTCCTAAAGGATGATCATTAATGATAATAATAAACTAAAAGCTATACAGTATAATATGAGTCAATACTGATATGAAGTCGATGTGAACAGACTCAGACTAATCTTCCACTCACTGCTGAGGAGCTGATGGGATTCTCCTGCTTTCTGCCGGCTCGTTTCACTTAGAAAAGCACAAATCTGTCATGATGATTTGGAGCTGTTTTTATAAAAATGAAGAGGCATGACTCTCCTTAATAGCGTCCAAGAAAAACATCTTTGATATTTGTAGTGAAAAGAAAAGAAAAAACAGGTCAATCTTTCCAATGAGACACAGGAAGACGTTTGGAAAAATGCTCCAAAACCCTTCATGTTTACTTTCCCTGAAGGAACGGTGACAGACATTCCCTCGCCGACTCCGAGCGGACTTGTGTTTGGCTCTAAAAGCCAGTGTCACTCAGCACACACACACACACACGCACGCACACACACGCGCGCGCATACACACACACGCACACACACACGATAATCAGCCAAATCTGCATTTGCATTGGCATCCAGAAATGATCCATCTAAAGCTTTGAGGTTTGTAAGTTTACCTATCCTGACCAAGACCTCTTAAAGTCGTTTTTCTTTAAAAACTCAATGAAAAACAAAAGATGCATCAAACCCTCGTGTCCCGACAGTCTTCGCCGGTCCCGTCGGAGTCCTGATGGATTCATGGATTAAGAAGTATTCATTACTCAGGTAGAAGTATAGATACTAGGGTTTAAAAAGACTTCTGTAGACGTTGAACCCAGCTAACAATTTAGGTTCTGGGAACGTTAGTTTTTTGTTCCCAGAACGTTTCTAGAATGTTCCCTTAGGTATAACCAAAAACAAACCTACAGGGAACGTTCCTAGAATGTTCTTGTTTGATTCCCAAAAAAGAACCACATGGGAAACATTCGGGAATGTTAGGGGAACGTTCTGTGTTTGCTGGGAAGTATTACCTCAAGCTTTTTACTCTAGTAAACGTGTAAAAGTACTGGTTTCGAAACTAAAAGTATAAACGTAAAAGTAATGTCAGGAAAACAATGCCATTAAGGACAAAAGCGTAGTCTGCGCCACAGGGGCGTATAGTGCACCACACCTCCTCACATCACCGTTTCTAAAGGCCACAATGACTATAATGTTATATTAAAGGGTTAGTTCACCGCAAAATGTAAACTCTGTCAGTATTTACTCACCCTCATGTTGTTCAACCCCGTAAGACCTTTTCGAGGCCGGCAAGTTTCAATTCCTGAAGAAGCCTATGGACTCGTGTGGAGGAGTGATCCAGCGCTCAGATTTCATCAAAAATATCTTAATTCATGTTCTGAAGATGAACGAAAGTCTTACGGGGTTGAACAACATGAGGGTGAGTAAATACTGACAGAATTTACATTTTGGGGTGAACTATCCCTTTAAAACTGTTAATGTTAAAAAATGTGGGATGCACTGTTTCAGCCGCATTGAAAATGAACGTCTTTTAGAATGCAAATAGATTAAAGAACCATTTATGTGTAATAATACATAAAAATAATTGCTCCAGTAAAGTAGGCTACAGAGACCCAAAATTTCTACTTAAGTAAGATAACGCAGTATTTGAGCGTCGTTACTTGACACGTCTGTCTAAGAGTGACTCGGTTTGTGGACTCAAGTCTCAGTGTTTTATAATCGCTGGTCAGGAATATATCATCAGATGCTGGTAACCCTCAGGCTCTCCGAACTCCTGTCGACCCAGCAAACACAGAACGTTCCCCTAACTTTCCCGTATGGTTCCCATTTAGTTATTTTTTTGGGGTACCAAACAAGAACGTTCTGGGAATGTTCCCTGTAGGTTCTTTTTAGGTTCTGTTTTTATAACCTAAAGGTAATGTTCCCATAAAGTTTCCAGAACGTTCCCCTAACCTTAAGGTTAAATTGTTAGCTGATGCTCAGCAGCCTATCTGGCCGGCTTACACGACACCGCTTTCAAATAAACAGAACACTTTTCTAGGGCTCTTCATTTACACAACAACAGTGTTTTGGGGGCAAATGCAAACTTTTGAAAATGATACCATTATCGTCTCTTGTGTAAACTACAATAGATTTTGTGAAAACGGTGACGCCATGCGTGTTGCGTGCTCAGTTTATAGCCTAGGTGTGTCGTATTTCTGTTGGGAATGTTGATGAAGATTTTACATTACTGTGGAAAGGTATTATTGTAAATTCCAAAAATAAACAACCCTGCACTTATTTTATAATTTTTTTTATTTTGATGGCTAAATTTCACATTCATAAATGCAAATTTTCAGGGGGACTAAAATATTTTATTGCATTTAAAAATGAAGTGAAGCATTATATTGAGTCGATATTGCCCTCGAAGAAACAAAAAAGCTATTTGAATTTTACAAGCATGTACACTCTTTAAAGTATTCCTATAATACTGTTTATACCTCTCCTTTATACCGCCTAGCATTTGAAATGGATTATATATTTCGATTGTTTGTTTTGATATGTCTTCAATAAAATAAAAAATATATTAAAAAAAAGGTGTGTAGAGTCTCTTGAGAAAGTGACATCGCCATCTACTGGCCGGCAGCAGAATACAGCGCTTTAGTCGTGTGACCGCAATCGTTTTGACAAAGTTGTTGTATACGCAAAAAAAAAAGAAAAGGAAAAACTTTTAGCGTTTTTAGTGCATCGTTGTCGAGTAAACGTGCCTAAGATTTAAAATACATTTAGTTACAATAAATCCCTGAACTGAGCAGAAGCATCATTTTAGACTCATCTTTATTTTCTCGCCCTTGCCGTTACAAGAGCGTTTAGAGATAAATATGCTCTGAGAACATTTCGCTGATGTTCTCGTTAAGACAAATTTATGAATTGTCTCTGAAAGTTCAAAACAGCCCATATATATATATATATATATATATATATATATATATATATATATATATATAAAGTCAATGGGAATGTTACTTATGATTGTTTTCTAAATGTTCTGAAACAAGTAGCAACATTTAAATACAGTTAAACAACCGTCCAACTAAAACGTTTCAGTTTTTTTATTAACTGTTTGTTCTGATTTATTCTTATTTCTTTTGATTATTTTAATTTCTTCTATGTAAAGCACTTTGAATTACCATTATGTATGAAATGTGCTATATAAATAAACTTGCCTTGCCTTTGTACTTTTTTTAATGTTTTTAATAAAAACAATGGTATTTTAATTTATATTGACGGTATTTTGATATATTCATTTAAATACTTTTATGCAGCTGACTGGAATGTTTGCCCCTGCTTGAGAACCACTGCTTTATGCAAACCATTCCTCATCTCTGTTGTGTTGATGTAAACACCAGTCAGAAAGTCCCAGTCTAACCACAATGAATGAGCAGAATCTCTGGCCTTATAAAACATGACCTGAAGTTCTTCTCCTCCGTCTCGTCTCTGACGCCAGGAATGATTCAACGAGTTACCGGTTGCTTTCTTGACATCTGCCTCCAGCTGAGAGGACTGGAAGTTCATTCCTGCCGGCATAAAACACTGACTCACTGACCAGTCTGACCAGCAACGCTTGTTCCATTGTGCAAGTCTGAAACTACTGTCCAGTCTTGTGTTTATGACTCCAGATCTCACCCATTTAATGCGTCAAAGCTGAATGACTTTAACAGGTCACATCAGTCAGACAAGTTCACTTTAATACGAACCCAACTGTGATATTGTCCTCCTTTAATGAGGGCTTGCAGAACTCAGAATAAGTCACTTGCTTCTTTGCATGGTTGACATATTTACTTCCAAACTACAGTTATCAGTGTGAGTCCGGAGGAGAACGAAAAACGCAATCGAAACTTCGTCATATTGACTTTCAGAACAAAAGCTGAATGAAAACGTCCTATAATAAGTCCCGTCGCAGCTTTAACCCGTCAGACCTGTAGATTAAATAAGTGTCTCACGCAGCAAAAGTGAGTTGTAATTTCCAGTTAAAATAACAATAACACGATAATGTTTACATGGGTCTTAATCATCCACAAGCTAAAGCTTTAATTCTCTGTCTATATGTTTTCTTTTACCAGATGAAAGTAAATGCACTGCAAAAATATAAATTTTTGGTCAAAAATACAATCTGAGGTCTAAAATATAAACACTTGTGAATCAGAGTGTAAAACAAAAACACGTTTTGCAAGAAGCATTGATGATGTATTAAAAAAGTTACATAGTGTCCCTTTTAATACATTTACATTTATGCTTTTGGCAACTGACACGTTATCACAGGTTTACATTTTCTGCTCATGCATTCGCTGAAAATGACTTCAGTCTTCAGTGTGATACTTCAGAAATCATTCTAATATGCTGATTATAATATTTAAATGTAATATTATTTAAGTGTTATAATCGGGTCCCAGTGCTTCTACCAACACAGAAAACATGAAAAGTGAAACCCGGTAACTTTGTTTTGTTGAGTCTTTCTCTGCAAGTATTTTTTTTTAAAAATAAGCCGATTAGATTTCACTCTCCTTCTGCCGTATGAAGAGGATCTTATTATAATATTAGCGGCCCTTATTCCGCACGTTTACACACACCAGCCGACATTTGGTTTTTGGCAGAAGATCCTCAGAGCCTGAAGCTGTTGTGTGTGTGTGTGTGTGTGTGTGTGTGTGTGTGTGTGTGTGTGTGTGTGTGTGTGTGTGTGTGTGTGTGTGTGTGTGTGTGTGTGTGTGTGTGATGGGTTAGGGTTAGTTCTGTCCTGAAGCTGGAACTGTGCACACTTGTGTAGAAGCTCAACATGAGGATGAGATGATCAGTGTAACTCCACAACAACTACATCAATATCTCCACTAACATTCAGAAACGTGTAAAAGTGAAGCTCTGAGTCTCTGTAAGGCTGCGCTACTGGTTATTCTGGGATTCTGTATGAGTGAGAGTGTGTGTGTGTGTGTGTGTGTGTGTGTGTGTGTGTGTTGATTGGCCTGTGTTGTTATTGCGGAGTTTCTGAAACTGGAGTGAAGACTCCGCCCTCTTCTGGACGGAGGCGGAGCTGCAGCTCATTTGCATTTAAAGGGACACACACAAAAACAGCTTTGCTCACAGCCAAAAAAAGAGGCAAATTTGACAAGCTATAATAATTGATCTGGGATTTTGAGCTAAAGTTTCACAGGCACATTCTGGGGACACCATAGATTTATATTGTATCGATATATTTATTGTATCCATAGATGTATATAGTTATCTTGTGAAAAGGGGCTAATATGTTACCTTTAAGAAATGGAAAATAAGTTTATTTATATTTTTAAAAAGACAAGTTTTGCAGTGTCTCATCTGGAGAAAGAAAACATCCCAGAACCCTGATTAGTTTTGTGGATGATTTATATCCATGTAAACATTTGTCCTCGGTTCACATCACAGCGTCTTCCCTGAATTATTCCAGAGACATCACTGACACACTTGTTCCATTATAAATGTGAGACTAAAGAAACATCAAGTGAGGAACGCCAGTCCACGTGCAGGAATACACACACAAACACGCCTAAACACGCACAAACATCCCTAATGGACAGCTTTAAATCACTCTGCTGTGAGAGATATATGAGCATCTGCTCGTGTTTGTATGTACATGCTCACAGCTAATCAGTTAACAGAACTTTACAAACTAATCCTGATTATCCCGAGGGGGATGTTTCTCCGGTGAGGACGATGATGTCACGCGACGTGTTCTGGTCCGCCACAACATCACCACAAACATCTCTGTCGGGTTGGAGCAAGCTCAAAATCTGTCGTGATAGAAATAAAACGTGCCACGCGGTTGCGGTTCTTGGACAGCGTCCACATGCATGTTGGGTTTAAGTTGAATGCATGTAAGTGGAGCAATTAAGGGGTACATCTCAGATTCTACCTAAGATCAAAGGTCAAGCCTGAGACTGGGTTTTTTTCCCAGCATGCATTGAGACCAGAGACTACGTCAACAACGGGTTTTAATACAACGACGAGCACAAGCATTGTATATTTTACAGTTAAAACACGTAATTTGACATTCGCACAATTTCCTGCGTGACACTTCACATTTTATGTATTTTTGTTGAAATATGTTTCTTCATAGTTTTTCTTAGTTTTTTATAATCAGTTATCCCAAACAGTACCTAAGATCAAAGGTCAAGTCTGAGACTATTTTTTCCCAGCATGCATCGAGACCAGAGACTACATCAATAACGGGTTTTAATATAATACAACGACGAGCACAAGCACAAGCACGCACTAGACAGGCATAATATCAACATTAGTTTCCAGCATGCATCGAGACCAGAGACTACATCATCAACAGGTTTTAATAATACGAGGACGAGCACAAGCACGTACTCGACAGGCAGAATATCAACACGTGATATATTTGTGGCTATTTGTTCATCTTTTTCTCTTGACCTTTTGCAGAACGAAAGGTCAGCTGTCAATCAACCCAGCTGCCAAAACATTAAATTATGGAAACGTGTTAATTTAACAAAATCATGTTTTTGATGTTTTGAAAGTGTGTGAACGTTGTGGGAACATTCCATTTCATAATTCATCAAACATTATGGGAATGTTACTTTTGAATGTTCTGTGAAACAAGTAGTAACATTTAAAAAATATAAGATGAACGTCAAAAAAAAAACGTTACATAAATAATGTTTTTGTGCTAATGATATTATTAAATACCCGACAACTGAATGAACGTTCTATTAATATTACTGGAAGAACGTTTGTTCATAACTGAGAGAAGCTTGCCTGTTAGCAGTCAAGACACATTTGTGTGCTTTATACAATACAGATCGTTTCAAATCAGCTTCTCAGTGATCAACAGGAACATGTTTTAATAATTTCAGCTATGAAGCAGCTCTACATAGATAACAGTTTGATTATTCAGCTCGTGATTTGAGGAATCATATGCAAACGCTCTGATGTTAAACTTCACAGGACACACTGTCATAATGAGCTTCTGCACTCTCAGTCATTCTCTTAAATCACACATGCATGCGTGTGTGTGTGTGTGTGTGTGTGTGTGTGTGTGTGTGTGTGTGTGTGTGTGTGTGTGCGTGTGTGTGTGTGTGTGTGTGTGTGTGAACAACGTTTTCTACGAGTCTCTCGACGCAGCTCTCCTCAAAGTTCCTCACACTGATAAACTTGTGCTTATGGGAGACTTCAATGCCAGAGTAGGCTCCAACAACATGCTCTGGTCTGGGGTAATTGGGAAACATGGATTAGGCAACATAAACAGGAATGGTCTGCGACTCCTTTCCCTCTGCTCTGAGCACAAACTGGTCATAACCAACACAATTTTCCAAATGAAAAACAAATATAAAGCATCATGGATGCACCCCAGATCCAAACACTGGCACCTACTCGACTACATTATTACCCAGCAACAAGATCTACATGAAATCTCTATTACCCGAGCAATGCGTGGTGCGGAGTGCTGGACAGATCATCGGCTGATCAGATCCAAGATACACCTAAAGGTCCGACCCCAACACACTAGGCATCAACCCTCAAGGCGGCTCAACTTCCGAGCCCTAAAATCCCCTGACGTCACTGCTACGTACCGTCGCTGCTTGGCTAATAACCTTTCCTCTGTTTTCATTCATCCCCTACACAATACAGCGGAAAGCGTATGGGCTAATTTTAGCTCAGCCATACAACAAGCCGCTACTGACACAATTGGTTTCACTTCTAAGCGTCACCAGGACTGGTTTGACAATAGCTGCCCCCAAATATTGGTCCTTCTGGAGGAGAAGCGTAAAGCCTTCACTGGTCACCTCTCCAATCCACAATCTCCCTTTTTGCGCTCACACTGGAGTAATATCTGTGCTGAGGTGCAACGCCGGCTTCGCATAATGGAGAATGATTGGTGGCTTAGGAAAGCCCATGAAATCCAAGGCTATGCAGACACCAACAACTCTCAAGCCTTCTACGATGCAATAAAATCACTATATGGACCCAAAAAACGTAGAATCACCCCTATCAGATCTGCAGATGGTACAATTCTGCACAAAGACAAACAAGAAATTCTTGTGCATTCGGCTGAGCATTTTAACACCCTTCTCAATCAAAATAATCCGACTGACCCCTCTGTTCTGCAGCGCCTCCCAATGCTTCCACTCGTACACGAGCTTGATGACCCACCCGAGTTCTCAGAAGTCTTCACAGCAGTACGAAGCCTCAAGGACATAAGTCTGCTGGTCCTAATGGAATCCCTGCAGAAGCTCTAAAGAAAGGCGGGTACCTGCTCACCAAAACCCTCCACCAACTTATCCAGATAGTATGGGCACAAAAAACTGTTCCTCAAGGCTGTAAAGACTCACACATTGTTACCATTCACAAGAAAAAAGGTTACAAGTCCATCTGTGGTAACAGTCGTGGCTCTCTGTGGCAGGGAAAGTATTAACGAGGGTCATGCTGTCCCGTCTTACCAAGAGCATCACAGAAAGGATCCTTCCTGAGTCACAGTGCGGCTTCAGGAAGGATCGCTCCACCTCCGACATGATCTTTGTCCTGCGCCAAATGCAAGAGAAGGCCAGAGAACAGAACAAAGACCTGTTCATTGCCTTCATCGACCTGGCAAAGGCTTTTGACACCATTGACCGTCAAGTCCTTTGGGTCATTCTGGAGAAGTTTGGGGTGCCACCAAGATTTCTATACATTCTACAACAGTTGCATTTTGGCATGCAGGCTTGTGTGACTGTGGGTACATCTCAATCTCCCTCCTTTCCTGTGCAGTTAGGAGTGAAACAGGGGTGTGAACTGGCTCCAGTGATCTTCAACCTCTTCCTGGCAGCAGTCACTCTCCTCTCCCGTAATTCCCTCAGCCCAGATGAGGGTGTTTGCCTGCAGTTTCGTCTGGACAGGAACCTCTTTGACCTTCGCCGCCTGCAAGCCATTACCAAGTGCACTACTCTCACAATTCATGAACTGCAATATGCCGATGACTGTGCCCTCCTAGCCCACAGCCCTACCACAATGCAGCACACACTGGATGTTGTATGCGCAGTCTATCAAGCGTGTGGCCTACAAGTTAACATTCAAAAGACAGAGATCATTGTACAGACCATGGTCCCTACCCCCACACCCCCTGAATTCTATACTCATGGTTCACCAGTAAAGGTTGTTCAGCACTTCAGCTACCTTAGAAGCATTCTAACACCCACCTGCCTCATAGACAGCGAGATCCAGGCACACATTAATCTCGCCTCCTCTCCCTTTGGCAGACTTCGAGCTCGAGTCTTTGGTATTATAGATCTCCGTACTTTAACCGAAGCGGCCGTTTACCAGGCAGTCTGTGTTTCCACCCTGCTGAATGGTGCAGAAGCATGGACCCCCTACCGTAGGCATATTCGGTGTCTTGAGGGTTTTCATATCAGATGTTTGCAACGTATACTAGGTGTCACATGGAAAGACAAAATCTCCCACACGGACATCCTCCAGCGCACCAACTCCAGCTGCATGGAGGCAATCCTTGCTAAGCGGCAACTGCGATGGATTGGACACGTTATCCGCATGCCCTCCCACCGCCTTCCCCGGCAAGTCCTCTATGGACAGATACATGCAGCCAACAGGAGACCTGGGGGTCAGAAGCGTCGATAGAAGGATCATCTCAAGGAGACCCTGAAAAGCTGTGGCATCAGCCCTGGAGTTCTGGAAACAAAAGCTGCCAACCGTCAGGCATGGAGTTCTGCATGTGATCTGGGGGTCCAACAGATCGAATTAAAGCGCGCTCAACATAGAACCGAGCTACATCAGCGCAGACTCCAACGCGCACAGCCACAAATATATCCACACCCAGACTCAGCATTCACTTCTCCTTACTGCAGTAGGACATCTGGCTCTCGGATTGGGCTTCACAGTCACCTTCAATGGCACCGCTGTCAGCAGCGGTTGCACCAACACTCCAATAATGCATCCTAAAAGTGACGTCATCTTCGAAATCGATGGACAGCATAAGAAGAAGTGTGTGTGTGTGTGTGTGTGTGTGTGTGTGTGTGTGTGTGTGTGTGGGTGTGTGTGTGTGTGTGTGTGTGTGTGTGTGTGTGTGTTTACAGACTTCAGGAAGAGGAACTGAAGGGTCGATTACTGACCTGATCTTCCACTGACCCAGAGTGAAAAGCTGGAGGTCTTGTGTTAAACAAATCTCTGTGTGTGTGTGTGTGTGTGTGTGTGTGTGTGTGTGTGTGTGTGTGTGTGTGTGTGTGTGTGTGTATGCTGATGCTCTGATAGTGGTCTTCAGGAAGTTTAAGGGAAGCCTGTCTCCGGACTTCACTTTGACCTCGTCTCAATGCCACTCATCAGCACTGATACACACACTCGCTCACACACTCGTCACATCCGAGGGAAAACACACCGGTCGAGAGTCCAAGCTAAAGTCAACACATCTACACTAGATAGTCTACAGACTCCATGCAGCTACGGCACAATAAATGCTGTTCTTTCTATTCATCAAAGAATCACTATTATTTATAGTGAACGACTTATAAGGACGTTCTATGATTTATTATCTGTAAAATAACATCCTTTAAAGCGATACGCTTCCTCCTCTTGCATACATACTTGCGTTGAATCAACACACACTCTGTCTCTGCTTGGCCTTCGGTTTTCTGACAGGGATCATACACACACATGCACGCGCACACACACACACACACACACACTAAACCTCACCGGGAAGATGTTGGTTTTGTGATTGCCGCTCTTCTGTCTTGTGCTCTGAATAGCATTCATTCCGCCGTCTGTTGTATTCAGATGGAAGCCACATGTTCTGCAGGGAAACTCCAATTCAAGTCTTATTTACTGCCATTCAGTCACTTCCTTTACGACACACACACACACACACACACACACACACACACACACACACACACACACACACACACACACACACAATCCTATTTAACCGTTCACTGTTTAAAACTCAATGCTTTTTAAAGCTTGTCTTAATGAACGTTGCTGTTCCAGTTCCAGCTGTTTCTGCAGTGAGATGTTGGAATGATGTTTATTCTGTGAGTAAAGCGAGATATTTTATTTTATGCATGACTGGTTGTCATGGCGTTTAATGATGTAATGAGAAAACACTGATGATTAAAGAGTTGTGTTGAACTGGACAGACTGGAAACACGAGCCCCATCAGTCTGATTTGGTGAACTGATTGATCTAATCATCTAAT
>CM060616.1:1150000-1160000 GCA_030578275.1 Meda fulgida | reverse complement strand
GACATTATCAAATATAATATAATATAATATAATGAAAAAAAGGGTAATAGTAACTGTACATGGTAATGTTTTTGTGCAAAATGGTAGATACGAATGTTAAAAGATGAACATAAAATGAAAAAATTATAATAATGAAATTATTATTTTAGGCACATTCCCTTTTCTGTATGATTCTGAAAAATATAAAATATAAAAAGCAGTATATTGGAGAATGGTTTCTAAATATGTTAATCGTGTGCTGTTATACTGAGAGCGTTGAAGAGACTGTGTAGACTGCAGCGCCACCGTGTGTGTGTGCAGTGTAAGAGCACATTAGTGTGTGAGTGTGTAATGTAGGCCCACAGCGCCCCCTGCAGGAGAAGCAGTGTAACACTGTCTGACTGCGAGCGGCCAGCAGGGGGTGCACTGAGTGTGTGTGTGTGTGTGTGTGTGCGTGTGCGTGTGTGTGTGCGTGTGTGTGTGTGTGTGTGTGTGTGTGTGTGTGTGTGTGTGTGTGTGTGTGCATGTGTGTGTGTGTGTGTGTGTTCAGGCCTTGCTCCTCATCCTTCACACTCTCTATGATGCATTTATTATTCATCTATTGCTATTCAGTGAGCTCATTGTTTCTGCATCAAATTATTGTTTAAATTAATACTTTTTTCGCCACCTGATTTTGTATTTGTACATTTTTGAAGTGCATAAGACAGATGATAACAGATCACTCTATATTGTAATATGGACTCATGCATTTTCTGTAAGCGCTATACAAGTAAATGTGAATTTAATTGAATATTGCAGGTAACGGGAAACTTTGTTTTCTGGAGCGTTGCACTGCCATCTTTCAGTGATCTTGTTGTAGTGCATTCTGCAAAAGAGGCATTCACTGATGCCTAATGTTCTGGATAGCAAACACGTCTATATTGGCTTTTGTGCTCTCTCATCCGTAAACCCCTCAGGCGAGAGTCTTCTCCAGATCCGAGGAATGTCTGCTTGATGTTTTGACACTAGTTTTAAAGTATTAAGACGTCAACGTGCTTCAATTAGAGTCTCTAACCTAACTGTCAAACTGAGGTGTTTTCAGCATTGCTGAGATTGCATGTCAAATATTGTTGATTGCAGTTGTAAATCACTTGAATTGGGTCTGTGCATCTATTGCTCTGTGATCATGCGTGTTGGCTCGTCTCTGCTGTGGATATTTTCTACACAGTTATGAAAATAGAGCTGATAAATCTCTCAGGTCTCACTATTGTTAGATTACTCATTTAATGTCGTCTAGACGGCGCACAGATACAGCACGCTGAGCCCAAGCTCCAAGCCCGTCAATATACTTTATAGACGTATGGAAACTCAATGTCAAAGCTTAGTCCGAGTGTGCGCTGTTGTGTTGCTGTCGCATTAACAAGACAAGCTTCCAATAAATGTCATTCTCATTAAACCGGATGTATTATTATTCATAGCACTCTCCAGTTGTCTTTACATCATGTTGCAGTGCATTCGCTTAAAATATTCATCATACATATTTAACTTTGTTGCATTTTAACACTCATTTAACCTCTAAATTACAACTTTCAATAAATATGCCCTTTTATAGTCTTGTAGTTTCAGGCTCTACTAGAACTTGAATGTTGATTATTTTCCTCATATCCTCCATTGTTGCGGCTCCTCTCTTCCCAGTCTGTCAGTAACGCTCTGTTTACTTCCTGTCTCTATGAAGTCCCTCCTCCTGAAAAGCACACTGTGCTCTGATTGGTCGGCTGGATCAGTGTGTTGTGATTGGTCGAGCGCTTCGAGTGTGTTTGGGAAATGTCCCGCCCCTTACCATAACCGCCAGTTTAACACACTACTAACTAACTCAACCAGGCCCCGCCCCTTTATCCTGCGTATGAATTATTATAATTAGGAATATTGTGGCGTGTTCCCGGAAGAAACTCAAGATACAATGGAGGCGTTTCAGGAGTTCAGAAACACTGATATAGAGAAGAACTGGAGCTTTTTCATGATCAAACAGACACAACACACACTAAACACAGATGAACATGGAGAAAAAGCACTATAGCATAAGCAGACCTTTAAAAATTAATGGTTCCGGTGGCTTTAATGCTGCACATGGCCTTCAGACTCTCTACGTTGTAGTATTTAGAAAATCAGCTTCAAGCATTTTTTTTTCCTTTAGTCTCATTGCTTTCTTAATAAAACTATTTTATAATAAACATTTGAGAAAGATTGTGGTTTTCTCTCTGACGAGAGTGTGCAGAGAGTGAATAAGATCCTTGATTAAACACACCAGCGCTCAAGATGGGAATCAGGCTTTCGTTTCTTCTCTGATCTGAGCCGACGCCCTAATCTCTCTCTCTCTCTCTCTCTCTCTCTCTCTCTCTCTCTCTCTCTCTCTCTCTCACACACACACCTGTTTTGTCCATCACGTGTCATTAGAGACACACACACACATACATGTGCATATTGTGTGTGTGTGTGTGTGTGTGAGAGAGAGAGAGAGAGAGAGAGAGAGAGAGAGAGAGAGAGAGAGAGCCTTGTGGTACTCCATACTGACTTGTGATCAATATAACACCTCTTTAATTACAGCTTGAACGTGTGTGATTGCCAAGGTGTTCTGAGTGGTTACTAGGTATTTCTGGGTTGTTGCTAGGGTGTTGCTATGCAGTTGCTAAGGTGCTCTGAATGCTTTTCAGCATTTCTATGCAGGTGCCATGTAATTGGTAGGGTGTTCTGGTCCAATATCCTTTTTATTTTTCATCCAAAAAATGTTCTTGTGTCAAACTCAAATCTATCTGCTCTCTGTTCATTTCATTTCAGTTTTTCAGCTTCTCTCAGTTCTGACCTTAGTATTTCGCTTTCCTCTCACGTACGGTTCCATCTCATTCTCTTAACAGACGTGAATCCAACCGTTTCAGTGTACCGCTCCAGGGCGACTCCCAAAAAAAAAAAAAAAAACTGGCTGCATTTGGCCTTTAGCTTGTAGCATTTTCATCTCAAGGTCAACAGATGTGTTTTCCTTCAGGTTAGACTCAGTTTAGTACCAGGACTAACTCTGTGAACAGGAACGTCAGTGAGAATAAACAGACCCGTTTTGTTTTCATGTTTGCTAATCATTTCCTCACGTTATTATGTGACCAAAATGGCCGCGGTTTCATATGGGCCACATTTCCATGTGGGGTGAAAAACGTCAAAACTCTGCAGGAACATCCAGATCTGACAGCAGAACAAATACAGTACGTGCAGTGCGTGCATGCATTGAATTATTAAGTAATGCACAATTAATTTAATTTAATGCACAATAAATTACTAGAAGTGGTAAACATAGATACTTATTCTTCACGTCTTTACTTGTCTATTTACTAACAAATGCATTTGCAAACCTTTGCCTTTCTAATAATGATCTAGTCAGTCTTGCATGTCTCATTTGTCATCATTAAATTGAATTACATGACATTAAATTTGCCTTCAGCTAAGCTAGATATCACCATTGATCATTAAAAAAAACATCTCGGTTGAGCACTATTATAGAAGTGGTAAACAGAGACTTATTCTTCACGTCTTCATTTCTCTATTTACTAGCAAATGCATTTGCAAACTTTGTCTTTCTAAATCATTTCTTCTGCATACTCATATGAAGCATGTTATGTATGCATGTCTCATTTGTCATCGTTAAATTGCATTACATGACATAAAACTTGCCTTCAGCCACTGGCTCTCTAGATATCACCATTGATCATTAAAAAAGAAACATCTCGGTTGACCACTAATTAATATGATATGACAAGTACATTGGTTACAGCTCATGAGAAGTCGTATGCAAGCATAATAAATTCAGTTCAGAACACCAGTGAGATGTCATTTATGTGCTTATAGTGAGCTGCAAATGTATATATGTGTCTGGAGCGCTGCCGCTAGCCATTAGCCGTTAGCTTGCGCGCGTGCCGCGTCTCTGAGCGCTGACAGGATCTTGGACACCCAGCCTGGCCTGGAAACTGGGTTAAAAGAAAGAAGGAGAGAGAAAACAGGACAGACGATGCCAAGACGAGGTCATCACGATGGCTTCTCTCTCACTGTTCTGCGTTTGTCACTTCGTCTTCTCGTGGAAATAAATTATCGCATTTCTGAAGGCTTCACACGGTTCATAATGACGAATTCATACGTAATGCATCTAATATCACTTACATGCAGACGTGTGTTACCAGCGGCTCACGCACATGTAAACGCTCTCCGCTTAGAGGAGAGCAACAGGTGGTGGGACGGAAAGCTTGAACGTTTTGTCATTTTTTCCAGGTGGTATTTTTTCTCTTTGGGATTAATTTCAGCTGTTGAAAACGCAGATTGATCTGAGGATTTCTATTAATGATAGAATATGCTGCACAATATGCACACAGCAAAAAAAAATAAAAAAAAATCTTTATTTGTATTCTTGTCTTGTTTATCCCTAAGTCAAGAAACATTTACTTGAGAAGCAAAATGAATTTAAGCTTTTAAGTCTTGTTTTCTGAAAAATGCAGTATGTCGTCGTGCAGTTTCCATTTTTCAACAACAGCTGAGATTTGCTTGTAGACACTCAAAGGCACTCACATGGTAAAGTTAACAGCCTTTAATGAACTGGGCTAAATCAATCAAACCAGTTAAAAGCAGATCTACGCGTTTCGACAACACAGCCTCCTTCAGGACACGTATCAATTACTCAAACAAGTAATCTAGTGGCGAGTAGTGGATCATCGAGGACAGCTGGTGATATGTGTGTGTGGCTATAGCCTCTCGGTACAAGCATAACAACAAAGAGAAGAAAAAATAGAAAGAATTAAGGAAAAAGGGTGGGGGAAAGAGAAAAAAATGAAGAAGAAAAAGTAAAAAAAGAGAATTGAAATAAAGATTACATATCACAGTATGGAAAACAGTCCAAATTGAGATTTGCTATCTCAAATAGCAAATCTATAGCAAATCTATTTTGCTATCCACCTTATTCCTGCGCCCCATGATGAATTATGTGTGTAACGTCCGTTAAGCTGTAAACAATCAGCGAAAGACTCGCTCTATGAACGCAATACGTTAAAAAAGTCACAATGAGATGACATTAATCTACTCACCCTTCAACAATCGAACATTAAAAGGACATTTAAAAGTGTAAAAGCATCAGCAAGGTACTTTCAACAGACCAAATAACCACAACAGCCCCACTATAGTAGGCTAATATATATCATCTGAATATTATGTAATTATGTTGCCTTAATCAAAAATATTCATAACTTCAGCATTACGTGATACTATTTCAAAGTAATCTCCGTCCTTTTGACAGATTATAAACTGCATTTACCTGTGAAAACAAACCTGGAAAGAGACATGAGGATTTGAGGAGAATTAACTAGATTCTTTGTGCATTCCAGTGAATTATTAATGAAATATATCGTAAATTAAATTGTATATGTTGTATATGTGTATGTTGGCATTTTTCATACTTTTACAGCGGATTGCAAAGGGAGAAAAAGAAAATGATCATGAGGGAAAGATGCAGCGACTGAAAAGAGCTCTGCTACGTAGGCCTATTCTTGTTATAACAGGTCACGTTAAAATACCAAGTATAACGTTATTCTCATGATGTCTGAAAATAAATCATGAAGGGAAATTGCCAGCTCATCCAGTCACACTGACGAATCCGCTTTATTTGTAGGGAAACCTTAGGATTTGAAATTATTCAGTCTTTTTGAATGGAAGTTCCCCAAACCTGAAATGCCGCCCATAATTCAAAACGCAGAAAGCTCGTCAGGAATAAGGTGGATAAATCACTTTATGTGAGTTAGGGATGCATGATATATCGGCCACCATATCAGTATCGGCCAATATATGATCATTTTTAATGTTATTTCCTTCAGCGGAGACTCTTCAGATGCGCACTGTTCAACATGATGGTTTTAAACTGCTTGAGATATGATTGGAATCACTTCAGAAAAGGAAAATACAGTTCAGTGCAACATGTGCAACATAAAATTATAATGAGATCATCATTATAATTGTGTGTTTGGGACGTGGCTTTTAATAGTGACACTTTTATTTTTGTATTCAGGCTCTCAAAAATTATATAACAATTTGTATTTAGATTCATCTGCCAATATATCAGTTATCAGCTTTAAAATATAAAGAATTTTTGGTTATCGGTATCGGCCAAAATGTTCCAGCCCGGTCTCATGAAACCTAAACCACAAATTTGCGCCATTTATACGCTGAAAATAGTTTTTGCGTGTATATGATACGCACCATGGGGTTTACAGTGCGTTGCATATGCACACAAAAAAACATTTTTGGCGTATAAATGGTACGAGAAATTAAATTTGTGGTATAGATACGCACTTTTATGAGATTGTGTTGATGCATCCCTAATGTAAGTGCATGTATGCAAATTAAGTTGGACATACATTACTGTATATATATATATACTGATTTTATAAGGAGCTGTTAAGACATTGCTGTGCTGTTGGCATGGTATTCTTAATGGTTGCCAGGGTGTTGCTATGCAACTGTTATGGTTTTCTGAGGGGTTGCTAGGGTGTTGCTATGCAGTTGCTAAGATTTTCTAAGGAGCTGTTAAGACATTGCTGTGCTGTTGGCATGGTGTTCTGAATGGTTGCCAGGGTGTTGCTATGCAACTGTTATGGTTTTCTGAGGGGTTGCTAGGGCATTGCTATGCAGTTGCTAAGATTTTCTGACTGTTTGCTACTGGGCATTGTTAAGCAGTTGGTATGGTGTTTTTTAGTGGTTGCTAGAGGGTTGAAAATGATGCAAAACCATCCTCGAAATCTAGTGTTTCCTCTTTTCCCTGCTTTAATCGTCGCTCACCTTTGTTCTCCCGTGGGATCTTGAGGAAAGGAGGATGAAACAGGCATGTTATCTACTCCGGAATGCCACGAAAGAGCCACTGAAGAGAAGCCGTTTTTTAAGACGCACACACACTCATACAGGGCTCATTGTTGGCGGTGCAGCGTCTGTGATCAGGCAGGCCTAAGAATGATCACCGAACGGCCCCTTCTCCGCTTTCTTCCCATCTCACCCCTGATCCCGGGCCCCGTCGGCTCCACACAGAGCTCTCTCACAACTCTACACACTCCGATTATTATCTGCCCGCCGCTCTTCCTGCTTTTTCATCTGGCCTCGGCATGCTTTTGTCCTCTCTTCTACTCATTTCCGCTCCTCCACTCCTCGCTCACCTGTGGAGGGAAGCAGCCAGCGGGAACGCTGTTGTGTTTGGATCGCAGTCTTTGCATGATATAATTGCATGCACTCTTTTTTTTGCAACTGTTTGGAGAACTTATTAAAGATTATGTAAAGTTGGAGGAACGCCGTCGCAGTGATATCTGTTATTATGAAGTGATGTGCTTTAATAAGATTAGCTGTACTGTCTAGAGAATTCATTTGGGATGTGCACTTTTTTTCTCAAATACACAATTGATGAGAAGGAATGTAAATGACAGAAAGTCAGATAAACAGGGGTGAATACTTTTTCACACGACGATATCAACTTCTCGTTTCGCTCCTCCAGCTCTCACCTGTGTGTTAATTCAAGCAAAAACAAGATTTTTATAAGCAAAACATCTTTTTTTTAAAGAAAACAAGACACCATATCTAATTTCATTTTAGTTATATAGAACATGCATCTTGATTTAAGTTTTTTTTTTTTTGATATTTAGACTGGAAACAAGATAAAAATACTAAGTAAGAAAATTATTTCGATACAATTGCATTAGATCTTTTTTTGCAACTGTTTGGAGAACTCATTAATATGAAGCTATCTAAAATATGACATATTTTATTATGAAGTGACGTAATTTAACAAGATTAGCTGCACTGTCTAGAGAATGTGCAATTTCCCCCCTTAAATATGCAGTTGAAGAGAGAGAATGTAAAATACAGAAAATCAGATAGACGGGGGCAAATACTTTTTCACAGGATTATATCAACTTCTCGTTTCGCTTATGATTGACAAATTCTTTCTCCTAAAATAAGTGAAATAAGGGAAATAGTTCATATTCGCTCAAAAAAAAGAGGTTCTAGCAAGGTAAAAAATGTCCATCCATTTGGATTACACAGTTTTAACATAAACTAAACTTGATGTGCTGCATATAAATATATAAACCAGGTTATTGTGTATTCATTCAGTTTGATAGTATTACAGAATTATAACCGGTTTCATTTATGTATGACTGACAACTATGCATCACATTACGTTTATTAGTTTGTTTTGTTTATGCAATCCAAATGAATCGAAATGTGAAATGCAATTCAAATATATATATACATTTAAAATGTAGGCATAAATATAATTTAGAGCTATAAAGTTGGGTTTTATCATTTAATATAGGTCGAATTCAGTTTACATTGTGTTTATCCTGTACGTTTTTATTGAGATTTTGGAAAATCTTTTAAAATTGTAGAGGTCTTTTTTGGTAAAAGTTTGGTTGCTATTGGATAAATAATTGCAATATTAATGCAGAGGATGATAAACTTGACAGATCTTGATTCAGCAAAAAAACAGGAATGTTTTGCTAAAAGCACGAGAATAAAATAATGTAAAAAAATCGTGTAAAAAATGCACTAGAGCCACGGCAGACATAGATCTGTGTGTTTTGAGAGCTTGTGTGTTGGTCTCCATGGCAAGATGTGTGTTTTCTCTCCTCTCAGCTCTCGTTTTCAATCACAAGTGAGAAAGCAGAATGGACAGAATGCTAGAAAGAACAAGCATTTGACGAACCGCCTTTTCCAGGCACTTCACACTTGACCCATTGACTCTTGACCTTTACTTTGCCTTGATCTTCATCAAGTCTTCTTTAGAGACGCCTAATCAAACTCTGTAAAATAATCATTTGTCAGGTCACCGTATATGAATACAGGGCCATGGAATGAATGTAAGTCTTTATTCTGAGTATGTGTAGACAAGCATTGATGGATGAAATGAAAGTTTAATGGTCCGAGGACAAAGCCCTGGTGAACACCGTAAACTTTAAATGAGAAACGTCGAGCAGGAATGATGCCGTCCGTGTTGTCTTGGCAATTATGGGAGAAGACTTAGATCACACACACTGCCTTGCCTCTGCTGACCTCTCTCCACAGTTTATGACCGTAAGGATCAACATCTAGCGAGAGAGCTGTCATCTCTATGGATACCGGCAAATGTTGTCGGGCGATGTGAACTGACAGGTCTCTGATGATGTCAGACACGAACCGCTGACCCATCGTAACCTGGGAGTTGCTCTTGTTGACGTGGTGATGGGGATCATGTGATCACGGCCGGGAACTTCTGGGAAACACTTTTACAGAATTTTCCTCATGTCATTTAAACATGTGACGTTCAAATGTAAAAAATCTGAAGATTTCGTTTCTATACTGTGAAAGTAGACAGTGACAAATCTCTAAAAGGGACAAAAGCACCATAAAACTTATGGTTATTTGATTAAAATGCATCTCATTTGCATGTATTCAGATAAAATTCAATAAGACGCATAACAGGTTTAATGTTAAAGATTTGAGAGCAGATTTGAGAGCGGTCACAGATAGCGAGATTTTCTATGAATTATGACTTCAGTGTTAGTGTCTAATGTATCATATGTCTTTATTGAGAATAGATTTATGGTGCTTTTCGTCACTGTTTGTGGTCATTGCATGGTGACAATGACAATATTTTGCTAAAATTCCCCTTTTGGGTGCCACAAAAGATCTGATGACTTATTAAAGGATGAGAGATTTGTCATTTTTGTGTGAAATACTCCTTTAAGTGTGAAATTTAAGGCTTATCTTATACACACTTATCTTATCTTATAATTTACTTATCTTATACACACACACACACACACATATATATATATATAACATATAAATATACTGTACACACATATTATATAAACAAACTATTATGTTAGATACGATTAATCGATTTGACAGTACACACATACACACACACACACACACACACACACACCCACACAAATATATATACATACATACATACACACACACATATACTGTATAT
>CM060616.1:1052500-1147500 GCA_030578275.1 Meda fulgida | reverse complement strand
CTCTCAAGCTCTTCAAACGGCCGGCATTCGACATTCCACACACACACACACACACACACACACACACACACACACACACACACACACACACACACACACACACACACACACACACACACAGGACAAACCTTTGAAGAGCTCAACAAACCAGATCGAGAAGAAACTCTCTTCCAAAACCTAGTACAACTCAAAATCCCGTTAAAGCGAGTAATTTAAGGCGGCCATCTTTGAAGCGTCATGCGGTGAAACTGCCGAGTCTTTGTATGGAGAAACACCAGATTCTACAAGCTTTTCCACAAGCGTACTATTAAATATCACATTTCAAATCAGCAATGAAACTTTTCAACAACTGTTTCTTGGAGTTTGTTTTCAAGCGTTTTTGTTTTCAAGCTGTTCTGTTCTTCAAACTCGACACGAGCGATGAACAGAGATCCAGATCATCAGGAACTCAGTGTCATTTTAATAACTTCTTAGTTAGTCTGTTCTTTTTGGGGGGATTTGCTCATAAAAAAAAATTTTTTTAAAATAGATCTTTAGTGTGTCAGTGACTGCTAATAAATATTAGCTAATAAATTACAACTAGTTGCCATGTAGTTGCAAAGTTACTTATAGTTAGTACAATGTCTAAAGTGGACTATCGAAATAAAGCGTTACTATATAATGATTCGTTTATTTATTATTAGTTGTTTTCTAAGTACAGCATCATTTATAATGTTTTTACAAGCATTATTGCTCTTGGTCAGTGATGCGATTACATTCAGCACATAAACGCCATTTCACAACAGACAATAACTTGTCCTTTTCAAGTCATTTGTACATGTCAAAGAGCAATTTGTTATTGTGGTTTCAGAAGCCTTTATTTTATATATTGGGTTGCAAAATCAATTTGGCAAGAATTGTTCCAGCACACATTTGTTAGCATCATTTCTCATTAGCAGAGTGTGTTTTTCTCTTGTGGGCTATAATTGCTCACAGACACACACACACACACACACACACACACACACACACACACACACACACACACACCGCTTCCTGTTGTAGATTTAACTGGGATTGTTGCAGTGGTTTAACGCTGCACTGATCGTGAGCTCAGTAAATCCTGTTAAACACATCCTGCTCATTTATATTTATTTTTATATTTTATATTTAATGGTTCATACTGGCATTGATGTCATCACACTGCACATATTGACTTTGAAGTTAATTCATTTGAAAAATTGAGTTTTTACATTTTTTAGAATATTTATAAAATACTATTTAAGGTTTAAAAAGAAATTGTATTATATGTAATATTTTGAAATAAATCATTATATATTGTATGTAATTTTATTTTATTTTGCAAAAGCAAGAAGACACTTGAGATGGTGTGAATGAAAAATTGTCATTCAAATTTTTATAATACTTCTAATATGTTAGATATATCATATTCTAATATATTAAATGTGTATATATCATATTTAATATCGTTTTAATATATAGTATTTGTAAAATGTGATATTTTTAAAATAAACATTTTACTGTTTATTTTGTAAAGCTATAAGACACTTGAGATGGTGTTAAATAATTTATTTTCTTTATGATTGATTATAGCATATCTATTATTATAATTATATATATATATATAATATTTATTTTTGTAATATATATTATTTTTAAAAATGTAATATTCTTTAAAACAAATATTAACATTTTCCTGTTTATTTTCTAAAAGCAATAAGACACTTGAGAAAGTAAATTGTGTTCTTTATTTTTTATAATATTTATATTTATAATCAGATATATGAAATATATATGTATAATGTTTATACATACGGTGTATATCAAAAATAAAACAATTAGTAATAATTACATTTAAATTAAATAAATAAAGATATGAATTAAACATGATACATATTTGTAATATTTGTATACAGATATATACATAACTTTCTTGTGAAATCAGTAACACTTGACACAAAAAATTACATTTTTCACAATTTATAATATTTTTTAAAATGTATTTAATATTTTTTTATTTAAAATAAACAACAACATTGACCCGATGTAATATGAATATAGTTAGTCCACTGTGAGCTGTGTCTAAAAAACACCTTTAATGTAACTATAAGTCATTACCGTGACGTCTCAGATCTCATGTTTGCTTTCTGACGGACTTTCCCATCAGCCACTGTTGTGTGTTACATGTCCTCGATTGGGCCGTACCGCACGGATACGTGTTCTGGTAAAAGCAATATTCCTGACTGCCAGATGTGTGTTGTTTCATCAGTTGTGAATTATGAGCACAGTTTGTTCAGGAAGCTGTGAGGGTGTTTGGTCTAAAACGCTGTTGCTCACAAATGTTTGGTTTCTCCTCCCATCTCCTCACGGCATCCAGACGCTCGGCATTGACGTATACGGCTTAATGTTTCAGTTATGTGAGATTATGCAACTCTATGAGCTGCAGATGTGAAGGGCTGAGAGATGATCCTGCTTCTGCTTTGCCCTCTCACCATAAAAATAATCACTCAAAGGCCCATTAGGCTTCATTTGCCTGATAAAAACGCTCGTGGGTTTTTCAGAACGTGTCACGCGTACGTCATTCTTCTGAGGATGAGGAGAAATGGAACATATGCATGTTTTCAAACGTGCATCACAGACTGTCACTTACAGGATTTTACGGCGTGAGAGTTTGTGACTTCATTCTGTGGTTTCTGGATCCGTCAGTCAGTCGTGTTTCGTTTCTCTCGGCAAACAGCTTCTCTTCTAGAATGAATCGATGAATGAATAATAAATTACTTAACCCTTTATGACCTGCCATTGAACTATTCCGCCAGAGTATATCTTAGTATTTTTACATTCTTTTGAGCATTTATACATCAAAACAATCCTTACACCACATATTTGAAGCCCATGCATGTAATAAATCAATAGTAACTAGATAAATAGCTCAAAAGTGCAATAAACAAAAAACTAAAAATGTAAATCGTTTTTTTTCTACGTTTTATTAAATACAGAAATATCGCAAATGTCAACCTCAAACTTGTCAATGTAAAAAAACACTTGCATAAAACACTCTAAAACTACACAAAATTGATTTGAACTGTTTACATAAATTAGTTTCTAAGATACGCTCATTTTTATAAACAGTGAGTTGTGGAGTCAAAATGATGAAGCAATGATCAAAAGAGACAAAAACGAAAGTAGAATGCATAGAGAAGCATAAACATATACAGACCCTGGGGTCATAGTGCACAGAGCGTCTTATGAGACGTAACTCAATCGCAGATCTATAGAACGTGTGCAAAGACGTGCAATGCATTTTTGAGTTTTTGTTGTAATCGCATATTACGCAATTTGTACAGACTCATTAGAGGTGAAAACAACTGGAGCATTGGAGGCTTGATCTGAACGTGTACGTCTTTTTGTGTATGCAAAAAGAATTATCAAGCTAGCCATTTGTTTTCAGTTTCTATTGGCTCTTAAACAGAGAAACGCAAACGCTCCTGACGGTCTTAAAGGGTTTAAAGGGTGGTATAATGCCCTTTTCACAAGATGTAAAATAAGTCGCTGATGTCCCCAGAGTGTGTATGTGAAGTTTTAGCTCAAAATACCCCACAGATAATGTTTTATAGCATGTTAAAGTTCTCACTTTTTAAAAGTGAGCAAAAACGACGTTTTTGTGTGTCACTTTAAATGCAAATGAGCTGCTGCTCCCAGCACAGGGGGCGGAGCTTCAAGAGCTCGTGTCCTTTTACCTCACACAAACACACACACACACACACACACACACACACACACACACATTGAAAATTGCAACAACTTTTAGCCTTTTATGTTCAAACCGGAGTCAGACAATGATGGAGAGAAGAAGTGACAACATGTAGAAGCAACAGGACATTTCTGAATGATTAGTTGATGAATTTATGCAGCTGATGTGTAGTTATCTTCAAGTCATTAATTAGCATATTCTGTCATGATAATCTGTAAATCACGTGCCTGGAGGCGGGGTTTATGTAAATTCTAGGGTTGGTGATGTCACTAACCCATGAAGAAGCTCGTGTAGTTCCAGCCGTTTGTTGTAGTCCTTAAATAATGATTTCTTTAAAAGAAAATATCTCCCTTTGCTAGAATCCGCACACATACTCTCTCTCTCTCTCTCACACACACACACATAAATGAAGGTGACTTGACTTGACACACTTTCACACACTCACACTCACTCACACACACTCATACACATACACTAACACAAACATTTTCACACACACTCTCTTCCTTGCATAAATGAATGGATAGACGGACAATGACAGATAAATAGACGGACGGATGGATGGATGGATGGATGGATGGATGGATGGCTGTAATGAAGTTACATAATTGTTTTAAATATACAGTAATCAACTAGTTTTTTTTATAAATATAAAATATGACCAGAATAAATATCTTTTTTTAATGAATACTAAAGCACACTTAAAGTAAATCTCTAAATTCTCCTTTTTTAAAGCCACATCTTCGATATTAATGTTTCCTGAATGCAGGTGTGCAGCGCTCGTCTGAACTCTGTGACCCCTCAGCTTTGTGTTCGTTTCCGTCTCATTAGTGCACACGCCGTCCCTCCAGTCGTCAGATGATGGAGGTGATATTAGAGATGAGCAGTAGTGTTGTGTTTGGACAGAAGTGTGTTTTCCTCCCTGTTCAGGTGCAGTTATGAAGATTAGCAGAGATTCCTGACGATCCTCAGATTCCTCACCGATGCCGTCACTATTATTCATTTCTGTGAAGAAACTCACTCAAAGATAAAGTTCTGTGAGTTTCAGTGCAGCTTCAAAGTCTCGACTCGATCCAGCCTAGGAATACGAGTCTCATCTACACAAACCAGCGCCATTTATAACACAATACACATTTATATACTTATAACCACAGATGCTGGTCTCGCACGTCCATGACTTCATGCATTACGTAATCACGTTGAAAGGTCACGCGGTTCAGAAATGTAGGGAAGGGTGAAAAACTCGTTCTCATTTTCTCCTCCAACTTCAAAATTATCCGACATCGTTGTTTTACCTTTTTTTTTGTAAATGGCGTGTGACTTTGTCTTTGCATGTTTGCTTTGTAAACACTGGGTCAGTTCTTCATCCTACGTCACGCTTGACCTTTCACCCTGATGACGTAATGTGTGTGCGAGAGCCAGACCAGCATCTGTGGTTCTAAAACTATATAAATGTTTATTTTGTCTGGATGAGACTCGTATTCCTCGTCTGAATCGCGTCGAGACTCTGAAGCTGCACTGAAACTCACATCTGGACCTTCGGCACGTTGGACCCCATTGAAGACACTATATGGAGGAAATCCTGGAGCGTTTTCCTCAAAAACCTTCATTTATGTTCCACTGAAGACAGAAAGACAGGAACATCTTGGATGACGTGCGGGAGAGTAAACTATCAGGAGATTTTAATTCTGAAGTCAACTACTCCTTTAATACATTTCATTATTGAATATGTGGTTTGCCTTATGTAAGTTGTGTTGTGTGTGTACAGGCTTCAGGCTTGACTTTGCTTTAAAGGGACTCATGAGGAGTGTGTCGATCGCAGGTGTTGCGCACCTGTCCGGCTCCGAGACCCTCATCAGGTGACGTTAGTGAAGCACGGACACCATCGGGAAACTACCGGAGAGTTTTCCGGCTCGCTGGGATCTGTGTCTCCAGGAAACTCTAACATACACAATCCTTACATTTCTGACATGCACACAACTACTGAAAATAAAGCAACCAGCCAGCCGTGGCCGTGCGCTACAGCGCTTTTAATACGGGGATACATGAAGGAGACGCCTACCACGCTTTACCGTAGTATAATCAGTGTATCACATTATGGGCTCGCCCAAACACAGCTTAATGAGAAAAGAATCAGTCTCACTGCATGTGTGTGATGTATATTATGTGTGTGGTCTAGGCATGTATATAATAGACTTAATGTATTAACTAAACTGATCTATGGTGTGTGTGTGTGTGTGTGTGTGTGTACAGCTCGTCCAATCAGACTTCCTCAGAATGAGAGGTTCAGTTGCCATGGTCAATGCGAGGTTGGTGGGCCGTCGTGTTATATTTGCACTGAACACAGCTGTGTGACTTCAGGAGAGACAAATGGAGACCTAATGTCAACAGGCCATAAAACCTACACACAAATATTCCACGAGAGAGACTCATATTTACACGTGCGTATGAGGATCCGTCTGATGTGCCTGTGCAAGTCTCACATGAGTGCAAATTATAAAATTCGCAATTTAAATATTCATTTCTGGCTGTCCTGAGGAATTTTAGTTCAACCTTTGAGCAATGCATTTTTCCAAATCAGACAGAAAAGGATTAGATGTGTTTTATAAAGGTTTGTGGTGTCATTAATTACTTTAGCATCACTATTATGTGAATGCAGGTTATAACGGCACACGTGCCGGGAAATCGGTATTGCTGAGCTCATCTCTTTGCAGAAACTTCATCCAATAAAACAATTTACGACTTGTGCTGATGTGCAGCTGGCTCACCATCACTAATGGCTTTTAAATGTGCTCCTTCTGGACTCTCGAGAGAAACACACGTGATTTACGGCTCCGCTTACCTTTCACCTCGCCTGCAGATCTGCTCCTCATCCTCTGCCACTGTGTGTGACTGCACTGAATCTTTCTCACAGGTGCCAGTGGAGATAAACTACGCTACACTTCTGATTTACTGAGACAAGCAGATCATATCTAATACATGCGTGTGTTTGCGATGGCCTCCATTAGGCCTGGCTTTTCTTGGCTTTTTTCTTCTGCCTAAACGCACTTTTTATTAAATGACAGGATTAACCTATTAACCATGATAAAAGAAATAAACACTTGCCAAGCTAACAGGGAACGTTCTCAAGAACTTTGGCTAACGCTCTGAACTCTTCCCAGGAGCGTTAATAAAACGTTTGTTCAAAGTTTTTAATAATGTTCTCCAAACAATAGCACAAAAATGTTATTATACGTTTTTTTTCTTAAACTTGATTGTCTTTTTTTTTTTTTTTTTTACATAAAACTACTTGTTTCAGAACATTCAGAACATTCAAAAGTAATGTTCCCATCATTTTGGCTAAATGTTAAAATGTTCCCTTGACTTAAGCATAAACATTTTTTTAAACATTTGAACATCTGCGTGTTGCATGAAATGTTGCCTTTCTATTTTCTAAATGCATATTATAGATCTTAATGTGAACAATTTAATTTATTTATATTTTTCTTCTCTCTGTTGACATATGCAGGATTCTCTAATAATTTAGTGTGCTTAAGCCCCGCCCCTGCAACATTTACATATACTTATGAGTGCCACGCCCACATTAACATCCAATCAGCAACCGATACACAGAACCAAGCCCTGTCCTACGTTTTTTCTTTTTCAATAATCCTTTAATCTCAGATGTATGTCACAAAACAGTAAAAGATTCTGTCACATCTGCAGATACAGCGGCTCTATTATGGCGAGGTGTTGCTGCTATTCTCTGGATTCTGATTGGCTGACGTGGGCTTGAGCTTCTCGTCACACTGCCACCTACAGGTCTGGCATGCTCTTGACGGCATATACACACGGGTTCATGTAAAGCAACACTTTTCTGAAGACTGACAGGTGTGCACGATGTTATTTTTGAAAACGGAGAGAGTGAAATGTCCGTTTATGAAAATAGCCGGCAACGTGTAGACGTAGCCTAAGATGGCGGTTTACGTTCTCTTAATTAATTACAGAAAAACACATGTTCTTAAACTCTAGTTCTAGAAAATGAAGAACAAAGAAATGTGCATCAGGTGTCCTTTGCTTTTTTATGTTTTTAATTCATTTATGAAGCCATTGCAAACTTATTATAATGCATTAAAATGATCTTACTGCGCTGTAAATAGAAAAGCCTGACAATATCACTGCTAAATACCTGTAAGTTTTGTGTTTCTCAACTTAAACGCCCCCAACTCATAAAGATCCTGAGCTTCCCACTCGTATTTACGACATTGTGTTGGCGTTCAACTTGTAAATACGATCTGTGCGAGATGACTAACGCTCATATCGGTTACCATCCGTAACATGTCGTTCTGAAGCGGCAAGTTCATTCACTGTGTGAATGTAAATATAAAGCGAGAGTGTTTCGGGTTACAGAGTGAAGATCTGGTCTTCTGGCTCCTGTATTTCTTCCAGTCGTGTTGATGTGCCGTCTGGATCAGAACCAGCTGACTGTGTCCGAGTGCACTGACCACACTTCTGTCCACTGCCAACTCAATAACTAGAGTCAGAATGACCATACAGTCTGTGTAACGAAAGCTCCAATGGAGGCAAGAACCTAAACGCAAGTTATTTACAAAAAGAACACAATCAAACATGAAACAAAAACATGGCAAGGCATGAAAACTCAAAACTAAAGCAGGAACATAGACTTGAAAACAAGAAGAGCCTGGACATTGAACAATCAATACTCAACAGAGACACAGGGCCAACATGAGGGCTTAAATACACACAAGACCTGTGAACGATTAACAATAAACCAATGACAACACGGGAACACATGGCAGGATCACATGACACATGAAACATGACAAACGCAAGACAAGGCCAAATCGTGACAGACTTGCACAGATGATATCACATTGCAAGCTAATAAAGATGTATAACAGCAACCACCTGGGCAAGCATGCATGCAATTATTTATATTTCTCCATGTTCGAACAGCGTCCAAACGCACGTTCATGCAACAAACAACAAACCGCAGGTAAACATGCAAATCATTCTGCAAATAATAAAAAGACTGTTCACTTATCTTAAGCAATTGAATTTCAAAGGGACTCTGGACTAGCCGACAGCGAACACTGAACCAGACTATCTAAATGTTAAGCAAGCAATCTCATTGGCTGCAGGGTATTTATATGTAAATATCCACCTTTATATAAAGAGCAGCATATAAAATATAATATAGTTACATTTTGCATCAATATAAACTATCAGGCAGGTGAGATTTGCTATATTACATGAGTGTATTGTTTGCAGGTAAAGTTGGAAGTACTTTATGGGTGATAATAATATATACATAAATACATTAATATTAATATAAATAGCCTACAATTCACAATTCATTTGACTTTAATGTGATGCTCCCGGGTGAATGTTCATGAGAAAAAATGTGAAAGATGTGAGCACAAACTATTGTTTTAATAATGATTCGTTTACAACGAGACCAGGAAAATGAATTACATAGTCGATAGTTTTGTCAATAGCTTTTTATACATTTTTCAGACACTAAATTTGTTGATTTGGATTTGTCGTTGATGTAAAGAGTCCTCGTGTGTCCTGGCCGGATGGATCTCGGATGGATTTATTACTTAATCTATTAATCATATAGACTCTATTAGTTGCTGATGCAGTAATAATGGTTTAGTCATACATGAACTCATGATTATCTGTGCATTAGTGAAGTCTGAATGAATGCGTATTAGTGCACCTGTATTGTAAAGTGTTCCCGATATAAATGCGCTGTGTGTGCAGGTTCATGTGCGAGATACAGGAGTTATATGGGGAATGTTTCGGATGAAGTGTGTGTTTGTTCAGGTGTGCTTCGGCTCATTCCTCATCCATCATGGCAGTCTATCCATGCAATATTTATTATTATATATGTATGACTTACACTGGTAAAAGCTGCGGCTCACAAACACAAGAGCAAACAGTCCTTCTGTCTCTGATGATATGAGACTGTGAGCCAGTAAAAGTGTTTTAGACGTCCTTCAGCTCGAGTGTTTCTGCTGATACATCTGCACTGACGTCATCCAGTTAACGTAATATTACTTTGACATTGTTAGTAATATTTCAACTGGACTGAAGCGACTTCAGTTTACTTGATTATCAATCATCATTTATTAAAAAAAATCATGATCAACCCCACTAACACTAACATTTATGGTTCTCTAAAGGTTAGCTCAGGGTTATAACGTTCCCTAGACGTTAAGAAAACTTTCCATATACCAAAAACGAACGTTCCCAGGACGTTCTGGGATCCATAAATTGTGATCTGGGAAATATGATCTTCAGGCTTTTGAGGGAGGTTTATGTGTTCATCTCTCAATTATCATTGCATTATATTTAAACTATAGAGCTTTGATCATAAAACTAAGTATTTAAATATCATCTTACTAAGACATATCATTGGCAGATATTGATATACGTTTATGTAAGTATCTGCTGTATAAAGATCTCATTGATTCACATTACATGTTATACTTTTCTGCATATAAATATCACCATCTGCACCAAATTGCATATTTGTGCTGAGTTTGAGCCTCTGAATGAACATGAGCTAATTTTTCCTCCATATACTCATTGGATTGACATTTTAGGATTGATTTTAAAGTATTATTACTGGTATATAAATCATTTAATGGCCTAGTATATAAATCACATCAGCTAGGAGATCAGATGTGCTCCTACTGTATCACATTCACATCCAGACTCAAAACACTTCTGTTTACACACGCATTCACTGAATGAGCACTGTGCCACGGTTCGTCCGACTGTTTTTACTGTATTTTATTTCATTTTTTTATTCTAAACTGCTTTAACTATTCTGATTTCTTTTGATTATTTTAATTTCTTCAATGTAAAGCACTTTGAATTACCATTGTGTATGAAATGTGCTGTATAAATAAACTTGCCATGCCTATATCAGAGTATATGAGTCATAAAAGCCTGATGTATCAAATATGATACTCAGTAAAATACACATGCAAACTTGTGTCTTGTTATTATTTCATATGTCAGGCTTTACGGGGTTAAAAGAATCAGATTCACTCAGACTTCGGCTCTGTTTTCTTTCTGAGGCTTTCAGGGTTCAGAGAGTTTACCTCAGGAGGTTTTGTGGACAGAGTTTGACCCAGTATAAAGGTTCAGTGGGGTAACGCTGACACACACACACACACACACACACACACACACACACACACTGCATGCCACGTCTCTTGGAGGGCTCAGAAATTATGTCCTCAGATGGTCTCTGATCCTGAGCTAGTAAACACCAGAGATTCAAACACCTGCCGAGCCGCTCTCTCTCTCTCTCTCTCTCTCTCTCTCTCTCTCTCTCTCTCTCTCTCGCTCTCTCTCTCTCTCTCTCTCTCTCTCTCTCTCTCTCTCTCTCTCTCTCTCTCTCTCTCTCTCTCTCTCTCTCTCTCTCTCTGTGTGTTGCTGATAGAAAAATGCTATAAAAAACTATTTTACCCTTTTATAGTCGTGATGTAGTTTCAGGCTCGACTAGAGCAGGTTTTCCTGCTGTAATGTTGATTATTTCCTCATATCCTCCATTGTTGCGGCTCCTCTCTTCCCAGTCTGTCAGTAACGCTCTGTTCACTTCCTGTCTCTATGAAGCCCCTCCTCCTGAAAAGCACACTGTGCTCTGATTGGTCGGCTGGATCAGTGTGTTGTGATTGGTCGAGCGGAAATGTCCGCCCCTTCCCATAACTACCAGTTTAACACACTACTAACTAAATTAAGAATGCCCTGTTAAAAAAGCATAGGTTCTCTTTAACTGAAATATTTAAACAATTTAAATAGACTATTTTGTGTCATTCTAAATGTCTAAACATTAATTTAATGCATCCTTAATTTTTAATGCAAGAAAAACTGACCCCAAACCTTTGAGCAAAATAGCTCTAGAAAGGCCACTTTAACCATTATATTTACACTATGTACAGTATATTCACAGGTGTGTATGACATTATATCACTGTGATAATGTTGTAATATTAGTGTACATCTCGTGTCCAATCACACGCACTTTATGGATCCACACTGCGTTCTGTCATCATATTCTCGTGTCATTCATGCCTCATACTGTACACAGATGTGTAATATTCTCATGCGACTGATCAGTGTTTCTGTGACTCGTAAACGTGAGATGAGCCTGTGTGCTTCTCATGTGGAGTATAGAGAGACTCAAAACACACGGATATTGCTCATATTATTCAGCAGCTTATAAAATATGTTCAAATAATGTTTGGTAATGGTAAACGTTTTCTGACTGTTCTCTGAATGTTCAAAACCATTTTAAAACATTTAATCTTAGTTATTTAAATGTAAAGGGAATATTTCATGTAACAAACATTAATATAACGTTACTTTATAATGTTATGTTAACATTACTGGAGGAACGTTTGTTCATAACTTTGAAAGAACGTTCTCTGTTAGCTGGATTATGCTTTGATATTATAGTTTGTTTATACCACCCCCAATTTTCCATATGATACTCATAATCTAAGGTTATTTAATTATTATATACCACTATATAAATGTTTCGTTCATTCATCATCATCATATGTGTGTGAAACTGTCAGTATTTCAGGTTTCTGTCTGACTGGGTGTTCTGGAGTGTCTATAAAGAAATGAGACATGTTCCTGTATTCATATAACACACATCTACACTTACTTACACACACACACACACACACACACACACACACACACACACACACACACACACACACACACACACACACACACACACACACACACACACACACACACACACACACTAACACACACGCACACACACACACACACACTAACACCCACACACACACACACATACATACACACACACACACTCACACTAACACCCACGCACACACACACACACACTCACTCACACTAACACCCACGCACACACACTCACTCACACTAACACCCACGCACACACACTCACTCACACTAACACCCACACACACACACACACACACTCACTCACACTAACACCCACGCACACACACTCACTCACACTAACACCCACACACACACACTCACTCACACTAACACACACACACACACACTCACTCACACTAACACACACACACACACACTCACTCA
This sequence comes from Meda fulgida, assembly GCA_030578275.1. Taxonomy (NCBI): domain Eukaryota; kingdom Metazoa; phylum Chordata; class Actinopteri; order Cypriniformes; family Leuciscidae; genus Meda; species Meda fulgida. The sequence continues at coordinate 1,134,624 of CM060616.1, read as the reverse complement.
CACTAACACCCACGCACACACACTCACTCACACTAACACCCACGCACACACACTCACTCACACTAACACCCACACACACACACACACACACTCACTCACACTAACACCCACGCACACACACTCACTCACACTAACACCCACACACACACTCACTCACACTAACACCCACGCACACACACACACACTCACTCACACTAACACCCACGCACACACACTCACTCACACTAACACCCACACACACACACACACACTCACTCACACTAACACCCACACACACACACACATACATACACACACACACACTCACACTAACACCCACGCACACACACACACACTCACTCACACTAACACCCACGCACACACACTCACTCACACTAACACCCACGCACACACACACACACTCACTCACACTAACACCCACACACACACACACACACACTATCACACTACTCACTAAACAAAAATATGAATAAAAAGCATCCGCATGTGCCCATCAGATGAGTTAGAGCCGCACGCTGCTGAGATCGCTCATTTGTTGTTGTGTTTAGTGTCTGGCTCTTATGAGCTCCAGATGTGCGAGATGTTGGAGAGAATGAGTCAGAAAGACCCAGATAATGATGAAGGCCATATATACAGATGTGCCAACACTATTATACAGATGTGCCAACACTATTATACAGATGTGCCAACACTATCCTGCATGTTCACACTTCTGCACGACCACGCTTTATTTGCTGGTGTATTTGCTGTAAAGCCTGAGACGGATGTTCAGCACAAGCCGGATCTGCAGAGAAAGCTGAGGTGACACTAACAGATACCTGTTCTTCCAGTAACATTAAAGTGATGGCTGATTATGATATCACTTTTCTAACTGTAGTTAGTGTGTAATGTTGCTGTTTGAGCATAAACAACATCTGCAAAGTTACAACGCTCAGAGTTCAGAGCAAAGGGAGATTTGTGCTTTTAAAGAAAAGGACTACAACAAACGGCTGGAACTACAATGAGCTTCTTCACGGGTTAGTGACATCACAACCCTAGAATTTACGTAAACTCCGCCCCCAGGAACAGGATTTATAGATTATCATGACAGAATATGCTAATTAATGACTGTAAGATAGTTAACTCCACATCAGCCACATAAATTCATCAACTAATCGTTCAGAAATGTCCTGTTGCTTCTACATCTACAATTGTCAGTGCATGTGTGTGTGAGGTAATAGACACAAGCTCTTGAAGCTCCGCCCCCTGTGCGGCAGCAGCAGCTCATTTGCATTTAAAGGAAGAGACACAAAACTGTGTTTTTTGCTTATCCTCAAAAAGTGAGAACTTTAGCATGCTATAAAACATTATCTGTGGGGTATTTTGAGCTAAAACTTCACATACACACTCTGAGGACATCAGAGACTTATATTACATCTTGTGAAAAGGGCATTATTACTTTAAAAGAACATTCATTCAGAGTTATCTGGTCTTTAATAATGCTTTAATTTAATAAAACATTAATCATACATCATTCATGCACGGTTTTCTGACAAATTTCAGTTGGATGTTCATCTAAAGTTTTTTAAATGTTTCCACTTTTTCAGAACGTTCAGAATCAGAGAACATTCAAAAGTAACGTTTTCATAATGTTTAAAGAATGATGACATTTCTTACTGTTTAAGAAACTGGACGTTTTAAATATTCAGAAATACAATTTTAGAATATTAGAAAAAGGTTTTTAGATTAACTCTACAAAATCTCTTCATAAATTTCTTGCCAATTAAATATTTTAGAGAAGAGTTATGAAAAAACAACTAAATGTATAGAAATGTATGGGGCGAATTCCTAGATTATATTAATTTCTATGACTTTTTCAGGCCTGAAAAACACTAGAAACTATATTAAAATGTCCTGTTTTGTACATTTTCCCCGCATAATCGTTGGGAACCTTTAGTGTAACTTTTATATAATTTTCCTACCAAATCCTGTTGTTTTTTTGCTACATTGCATCATGCATGAAGATTCTATGAGTTCAAATCAAATCTGCTTTAAAGCTGAACCTAAAAATAATATCATGATAAATATAAAAAAAACTTTTTGGTAGTAACTTGCACTTTGCACAAGAGTAGCTTTTAAGTGAAGCATTGTGTGTTTTTTTGTCATTTTATATACAGACATTTTCCTATACAAAGCCAGACTTTGTCAGGAAACATTTATGTTTGTAAATGAATCAGTTGACAATTGCACGACTGTTGCTTGTGAGAATCTTTAATGGAGCACAAGATCTGGATAAGAGGGAGAGTGAGCGTCTGATGTGGAGATAACAGTTCTCCAGAAGCTGGCAGTGACGTGTGATGACAGCTAGATGTTCTCAGAGACGCTCATAAATCCTTGCTTTAGCCTGAAGTGCAGATAATTCCTCCATTGTTACGCCGGTGCAGGACTCACTGTGGGGTTTTGTAGGATCCGTCTACTCTATATTTGAAAAGTTTGATCAAAAAAGAATTTCACATGAAACGAAAAGACTTGTGCATGAAACTATATGCGGTTACTGATCCTGCGCTTTGTGTTTTTAAGACACTGAAACCGACTGATTTTCATGATATTTGCTTCTTGTTTTAGTTCTTGAAATCAAACCTGCATTTTCTCACGATGCTACGGAAGCCCGCAGAGTCAAGAAATAAAATGCAAAGGAACAATAGCGTTTAAAAGTTTGGGGTTGGTAAGATTTTTTAAATGATTTTGAGCCAAGGTTGCATTTATTTGATCCAAAATACAGTAAAAATAGCGAAATATGATTCCAATGTAAATCGGCTGTTTTCTATGTGAATATCTAGTGAAGTGTAATTTATTCCTGTGATCAAAGCTGAGTTTCAGCACCATTACTCCAGTCTTCAGTGTCACATGATCCTTCAGAAATCAGGATAATATGATGATATGATGCTCGAGAAACATTTATGATTATTATTTAAACACGTCGTGTTTTGATTTCACTGTTCTCCTTCCTAAAGTAATCTTGCCGTCCTGTAATCGTGTGTGTTCATGTGTTTGTGCTTGACATGTTTGAGCGCGTGCAGCTGTTGTGTTCTGCACGTCTTGTGTTGCGACTGGTCATGTTTCCATCACTTGTGAGCACGTCTCTCCTGTCAAGTGTCCAGAGGGATTTGATGAAGGGCCCGTTTGTGCTCGAGCGCTCGAGGGCCTTCAATCATCGCCGGTGGACGGCTTGCGGAAGAGCGCGTCTGGGGCCGATAACACCGTGTGTTAACAGAAGAGCTTGAGAAGCAGCTCGAGTGAGTCAGGATTCAGTTCATAAAACTCCCTGAAATAATATAAATGAATGAAGAATAAAATGTTCGTTCAATTTAGCTTTTTGTGTATTAAAGGTGCAGTGTGTAATATTTAGCGAAATCTAGCGGTGAGGTTGTGAATTGCACTGACAGACGTTAGTGGCCGACAGGAAGTGATGTCGTCGTCTGAGACAGCAGAGAGTCGCCAGTTAAACAATGAGGTTTCTTTACTAAGATAAATGAAGAAATTATGTTTACTTGATTATTCAGTAAAACGATATATTATTGTGAATATTATTGTGACTTGTTGATCATTGTGTCAGTGTTTTATTCGCTGACTTTAGTTTCGCTTCTTTGCACGTAGAACAACATAGTGAGGAAACGCGTTTGTCCGTTCAGGGCCACCGTAGAAACATGTGGATGTAAGGAGACCCGCGGTGTGTATGTAGACAGAAATGCTCATTCTAAGCTAATAAACACATAAGGCTGCATTATCTAAGGTCTTTATACACCACTGAAAACGATATGATATTGCATTTCTGTCAACAAATATTACACAATGCACCTTTAAAGAAGCCAAACAGGACATCCTTAAAAAAAAGAGAATATTATTAAAGGAGTCATAATGTAGTATTAACTTTGAAACTTTGAAACCCACACTCTATTATAGTAATTTCATGCCCTTCTAAAAAAGAAAAATTGGAAAAAAATAAACACAGAGCTCGTTTGACCCTTATTTCTGAATGCTTTATTGTCTCGCGAGATCTGATGCGAGGTTTTGGCTGTCGTGGACGGTCATTTTAATAATGCAAATGAGGGGCGCGTTGATTGGTGGCAGGAAGGAGGGGGCTTGATATTTAATAACTAACGTTACTGTAGTGTAAAACAAAGTGGAAAGATGTGGCTAGCATTCGTAGAGTCCATTCCCCATGTTTACATCACATACATTACCCGCATTAGTAGTTAGCTGCTGTTTGTTACACAAAATATAGGAATAAAAACACAGTTTTACCGTTTCAAATTCAGGCAAGTCCCTGATTGTTGGAATGGCACCTTTTGCCAAACGTAGCTTCGATGCCAACTTCGCCTGATATTGCCCCAAATTTGTAAAAGATTCTTTTGTGAAATGTTTAGCGCAGGCACCTAACGTTGAGCAAGTTGAGATGGTTGTTGGAACAGCGTCATTAAAAATAAATTTCATCCACTTGTCCCTTGTAGTTTGGTCAGTTTTGGGTAAAGAAAAAACATTAGAATGTGGATTATGACAGTCAACCACAAAGCAACTCACGTGTGCACTACGTTTCTGCATCTTTCTTGACTAAATATGATGGGGAGAGGGGCAGGGCGGGCCTCCTCTGCGGTGTCCATATATGGTATATCCGGCCCCGTCTTGACGTCAAGTCAGGGGAGAAATTGAGATCTCGTATTTGAGTGCGCGTGTCACAGTGTCTGGTTGTGTTCCCTTGTCTATCACTAGAGGTCCTCGTTCTCACGGTGTCCTTCACATTTTACTTCAATTCCCAGCATTCTGTCTGTCACTGTCACTCATCAGTTCATTGCACTCAGCTGTTCCCTGTAATCATTGTTCCCAACTGTTCTGTGTTAGTCTTGTTAGATATGTGTTTAAATACCCTGCTTGTTTAGTGTTTGTTAGGAGTCCTTGTTTAATGTCACACCATTTCCTGATCTGCGTCCTGGTTCTTGTCCTGGTTCTTGTCCTGGTTCTTGTCCTGGTTCTTGTCCTGGTTCTTGTCCTGGTTCTTGTCCTGGTTCTTGTCCTGGTGTTTTTGGATTTTGACCCCTGCCTGCTTGACTACGTGTTTTTGGATTGCCCTTTAAAATAAATCTACTGCGCTTGGATTCTCTGCCTCCCGTGTGGTTTCCATGACAGAAGGACTCCGTCACACTGAATCCAGCGGTATGTTTCATGACATCTCCTCCCCAGCCACCGAGCGGGAGAGAAGGGAGCTGTTTAAGGGGAGCCGATTGATAAAGTTCCGCGGGACCCGTGGAGGTCGCAGCAGAGGAGGTGATAGGGAGATGTATCACGTTCCGGCTGCCCAGTCAGAGACTGTTCACGTCCCGTCTGCCCAGTCAGAGATTGTTCAGGTCCCGTCTGCCCAGCGAGAGACTGTTCATGTCACGTCTGCCCAGCGAGAGACTGTTCACGTCACGTCTGCCCAGCGAGAGACTGTTCACGTCACGTCTGCCCAGCGAGAGACTGTTCACGTCACGTCTGCCCAGCGAGAGACTATTCACGTCACGTCTGCCCAGCGAGAGACTGTTCACGTTCCGTCTGCCCAGCGAGAGACTGTTCACGTTACGTCTGCCCAGCGAGAGACTGTTCACGTCACGTCTCCCCAGCGAGAGACTGTTCACGTCACGTCTGCCCAGCGAGAGACTGTTCACGTCACGTCTGCCCAGCGAGAGACTGTTCACGTTCCGTCCGCCTTCCTGGACCTGGACTATCTGGAGCGTCTGGCTCGGATCCTGTACACGCCCGTGTCTGCTGTTCCGGAGCCGGAGGCAGAGCCAATGGCCGTTCCAGAGCTGGAGGCAGAGCCAGTGCCCGTTCCAGAGCCGGAGGCAGAGCCAGTGCCGGTTCCAGAGCCGGAGGCAGAGCCATTGCCTTTTCCAGAGCCGGAGGCAGAGCCAGTGCCGTCTGCCTTCTTGGATCTGGACTATCTGGAGCGTCTGGTTCGGATCCTGGACATGCCCATGTCTGCTGTTCCAGAGCCGGACCTAGTGTCTACTGTTCCAGAGCCGGAGGCAGAGCCAATGCCCGTTCCAGAGCCGGAGGCAGAGCCAATGCCTGTTCCAGAGCCGGAGGCAGAGCCTATGCCTGTTCCAGAGCTGGAGGCAGAGCCAGTGCCTGTTCCAGAGCCAGTGCCTGTTCCAGAGCCAGAGCCTGTGTTTGTTTCTGTGTTTGTGTCTGTTTTTGTGACTGTTACAGTTCTTGTGGCTGCTCCTGAGCCGGTGTCGGCTGTTCCTAAGCCGGTGTCTGCTGTTCCTGAGCCGGTGTCTGCTGTTCCTGAGCCGGTATCTGCTGTTCCTGAGCCGGTGCCTGCTGTTCCGGAGCCGGTGCCTGCCGTTCCGGAGCCGGTGCCTGCTGTTCCTGAGCCGGTGTCTGCTGTTCCGGAGCCGGTGTCTGCTGTTCCGGAGCCGGTGTCTGCTCTTCCGGAGCCGGTGTCTGCTGTTCCGGAGCCAGTGTCTGCTCCGCCCGAGCCGGTGTCTGCTCCGCCCTGGCCGCCCGAGGGGTCTTCTCCGCCCTGGCCGCCCGAGGGGTCTTCTCCTCCCTGGCCGCCCGAGGGGTCTTCTCCTCCCTGGCCGCCCGAGGGGTCTTCTCCTCCCTGGCCGCCCGAGGGGTCTTCTCCGCCCTGGCCGCCCGGGGGTCTTCTCCGCCCTGGCCGCCCGAGGGGTCTTCACCGCCCTGGCCGCCCGAGGGGTCTTCTCCGCCCTGGCCGCCCGAGGGGTCTTCTCCTCCCTGGCCGCCCGAGGGGTCTTCTCCGCCCTGGCCGCCCGAGGGGTCTTCTCCTCCCTGGCCGCCCGAGGGGTCTTCTCCTCCCTGGCCGCCCGAGGGGTCTTCTCCGCCCTGGCCGCCCGAGGGGTCTTCTCCTCCCTGGCCGCCCGAGGGGTCTTCTCCGCCCTGGCCGCCCGAGGGGTCTTCTCCGCCCTGGCCGCCCGACTGGTCTTCACCGCCCTGGCCGCCCGAGGGGTCTTCTCCGCCCTGGCCTGGTTCCTCCTGGTTCTTGTCCTGGTGTTGTACTTGTGTTTTGGGATTTTGACCCCTGCCTGCTTGTTCCGGAGCCAGTGTCTGCTCCGCCCGAGCCGGTGTCTGCTCCGCCCTGGCCGCCCGAGGGGTCTTCTCCGCCCTGGCCGCCCGAGGGGTCTTCTCCTCCCTGGCCGCCCGAGGGGTCTTCTCCTCCCTGGCCGCCCGAGGGGTCTTCTCCACCCTGGCCGCCCGAGGGGTCTTCTCCGCCCTGGCCGCCCGGGGGTCTTCTCCGCCCTGGCCGCCCGAGGGGTCTTCACCGCCCTGGCCGCCCGAGGGGTCTTCACCGCCCTGGCCGCCCGAGGGGTCTTCACCGCCCTGGCCGCCCGAGGGGTCTTCTCCTCCCTGGCCGCCCGAGGGGTCTTCTCCGCCCTGGCCGCCCGAGGGGTCTTCTCCGCCCTGGCCGCCCGAGGGGTCTTCTCCGCCCTGGCCGCCCGAGGGGTCTTCTCCGCCCTGGCCGCCCGACTGGTCTTCACCGCCCTGGCCGCCCGAGGGGTCTTCTCCGCCCTGGCCTGGTTCCTCCTGGTTCTTGTCCTGGTGTTGTACTTGTGTTTTGGGATTTTGACCCCTGCCTGCTTGACTACGTGTTTTTGGATTGCCCTTTAAAATAAATCTACTTCGCTTGGATTCTCTGCCTCCCGTGTGGTTTCCATGACAGCGCGTGCACGTTGGCTAGTTTAAGAACCCTGGGGTAAACAAACGCTTCACTTTTGAATATCGGCATCCCGGCCAATGTATAATCGTTAGTCAATCATAACATACATTGATTCTCATGGAAAAGTGAAAATTGCACATTATGACTCCTTTAATCTATTATTGCTCCTTGCAAAATGTCACATTCACTCCAGTAAATTCCCTCATCAGAATCCCGTATTCATTGTTTTTTAGAAGAGAGATCCAACAGCATCATCTAAGAATCTTAAAGCTCTTAAGACAATAAACATGTTTCAACTTTTTTATTTATTTCATTTAAGTTTTCTTTCTGTGTGTGTGTGTGTGTGTGTGTGTGTGTGTGTGTGTGTGTGTAACCCACGTACATGTATATATGTGATGCTTTGCTTTCTTTTTCATTTCGATGTATGTCATTTCTACATTTTTACTTTGTACTTATAGTTTTGATACCTTGGCAAGTTGGCATTAATAAAAAATAAAAAAAAAGCTGTGATTGATGTGGGCTGCGAGCGGGATGGAGGAGAACGCCGTTCATCAAGCCGTAAAAGCTCTCGAGAACATGTCGGGGTGAAGAGTGTGTTTATGAGGGATGTTCCCGAAGGATTGTGAGATCCTCCTGGTCATCTAACAGGACACTATATTCCAGAAGAAGACGGACGATGCGAAGAAGCAAACATCTGTTCACTGTGCATTAGCGCCAACCCTGTTTTTCAGCGCCACTGGAATACAGTTAAACCAAATATTATTCAGACACCAGATATAAATGTTTCACTATTGTGTGAGGACACTCTAGTTCATTTCTGTAAGTGAGGAGAGCAAAATAAAGTAAACTGTGACATATTACACACAATAACTCTTCATACAGTGACTACCAGTGACATTTGGGGCCAGAAATGATTCTCCACTTTGAGCTGATCATGTTTTCTTCAGTGTTTTTCTGTAACTGCTGATGCTCTTTTTACACACAGACTGAACAACATGAAGCATTGCTTGGTCACTGGTGGAGCTAAACTGGTATTCTCTAATTGTGTAGTTACATTTACCAGCTGACAGATATTCAACATAATTCATGTGTGAGAGTCTAACAGAAGGACGGACAAAACCAGTGACATATCAACTGATCTGAGAACGGCATATTTATTAACATTTTATAAACTATAGCCAATAAACTGATAATGTGAGAAATGTTGAAGGTGTCTGAATAAATGTTGGTTTAACTGTATTTTTACGAAAAAGTCTTCGTTAAAGCATTATAAGCCATGAACCAAGATAACCAGCTACGAGGAGAATCACAACAATACAAATCCAAATATACAGGATTTAGTGAGGGAAAGAACTACAATCCCATTAAGCATTGCAAACATCGCAATCGAATTAAACCTGTATTATTATAAATGAAAATATGATTTGGTTACACTCTATTTTAATAATCCACTTTAGATATTCTACTAACTACAAATAACTTTACAACTACATGTCAACTAGCAGTCATTAGAGTATTAGCAGATATTACGCAAAAAGACTAAAACTCTCATAACTGTTAGTTGACATGTAGTTATTACAGCTAGTAAAGTTATTTGTAGTTAGTAGAATATCTAAAGTGGACTATCAAAATGTTACATCATTAATACCATAGTACATTTGTAGATTATACATGGCACAAGTTGCAGAATAAGTGCAATAAGTCACCTAATAGAGTTTCTTCTAATCTAATACAGTTTTTATGTTTATTTATTTAAGACACTCCAAGTTACTTCAGGAGTTGATCGTGTTACATTGCATAGGGTTATGTGTTCTTTGTTCTATTTATCAGCTGTAGTTTATTAATCCAACTACTACTGGAGGTCAAATATGCTGTGATTAGGTGAATTTGAATGAAGAAATTCAAGGAAAATCTGAATCTAGATTATCAGAAGCATTCCTTCTTGTCAGACTCATTATTAAACATTTCCAGCCTCAATAAGTGTGACTCCTTTATCATGATTGATTTCTCCATTATAGTGCCGTGTGAGTCAGTTATGTGTAGTTACACATTAAGCTGCGTTAAACCCACTAGTAAATAAACTCCAAGCTAATGACAGCCGTATGGTTGAGGTTCAGTCATTATCATGCACTTAACGGTCTGAGATGATGGAGAAATGGACGAGAGCTGCCCTCCCTGTGCTTTTAAAGCCTCTTTACATACTCAAGAATGCCTTATCTTCCCTCCTCTAACGTTCCACAAGCTGGCTGCTTTTTACACAGTGATAGTTTATTGTATTCTCATCATTTTCATTTGTGTAATTTTTTTTAGATTTTCACCAAGAGCCCAAGCATACATACAAACAGGCCTATAGAATGGTCTAAAATAAATAAAAAATATAAGGGGAAAACAAAACTGTAAATAATGAATCAGCCCCATTCCAGTTACATTTAAACACATCGCAAGGGTTCGGCCAGTAGTGGGCGCTTTACTACATTAGCATTGACGTAGATCTGAGTGAACGAGACGGAGGGAAGTTATCGAGGGAAGGGCAATAAATAATCTACTTAAACGCAACACAGATTTCGTGAAAACACACGGATAAAGATTTTGGTTCATTCACACTGCCAGTGATTTTCCAGAATCAGAGAGTGCGTTCACACACAACCCGTAAAAATCCCGTAAAGGCACCGGACATCGATGTGATGTCTCAGCAGCGTCTTAAGTTTGTTTATGAGCTGCGATTTCTCTGTCGTGAAACCACGCTTGTGCATTTTTTTCTCTGATTTGATCATAAACTAGCGCATTACGTACCGTTTCACTACTAGCGAACAAACCCGGCTTCAGCGTCATCATTACGACGCGGCATTGATTGCGGCTTTTGTTCACACAGCGCGCGTTCCGGCACTGAACACGGCAATATCCCGGCCTCATTCCCGGACGGAACTTCTTTCCTGCTCCGTTTGACCTAAAACACTGTGTTTGTGTTCAAGTTTGAATTGTTGACTACAAACACAGAGGTTTTTCAGATTCTCTCTGTTTTTAAGATTCTTTACAGCCTTTAACCACTGCATGCAACATACTTGATCCTTCCCTGGAAACCCAAAGTAACTCACGCCCGCAAAACGTTTACTCTTTGAAGTCTTGCACAGGGAATAAAACAATAATGACTAAAAGTTTGCTATTACCTACTAAAGCAAGGCTGTATTTGACTCTGGTAGGCGTATCCATAGCAGACTGGTGGGCGTGGCCTTGGACGGTAATATGCCCAGTGCATTATGGGTGTTGAAGTTTCCTTAGCTATTTGGCAAAAGGGAAAACAACAGCCTTTTTTTCTCTCTGTTTTCTCTAGTGAGGTCGCACAGATTTAAAAAATGTTTTCACCTTTCTACTATAAAACTTGGCAGCAAAGTTTTATTAAAGGCCCATTTTTCAAAAAATGTCAGTGTTGTTTAGAAAGAGTATGTCTATACAGTACTTCCCTTTTCACCTCACTGAAAAAATACATTAGAATTTGATTATTTTATTTAAATTTTATTTATTTATTTACTTACGTCTGCTTCGGTGCGATTTGAACCCAGAGACACCTAGTCAGTAAAGTTGCTGATTGTTTTAGTCATTCTGTCCAAGAGAACATGAACAACTATTAGTGAACAGTTAATATTTGACCAAATGTAAAGTTCTACGAACCGCTTCTTACTCATTTCCTCCACAATTACTGGCTGTTGATTCAGAGATAAAGCCCAGTGATGAACCTGGTGTTCTGGCTGTATGCAAATATATATTTTTTTATTTGGTAACACTTTATTTTTACAGTGTCCTGGCTACATATGTTACTTACCATAGTAATAACAGTAAATTATGCATAATTACATGCAACTAACCCTCAACCAAACTGCAACCCTATAGTAAGTACATGTGCACTGTAACACTGACACTTTAAAATAAAGTGTTTTCATTCATAAAATTAAATAATGCAAACTGCCATTGAGAACATTTTATACTCTATGATCAGGATTATTCAGAAGTCTCTTTACTTTGGTCTAGTTCATCTAAATCCACACCCATGTCATCAAAAAGATCATTCCAGAGCATGAAAATAACAATCTCCACAATTATTTTTCTCAAACGTGCCCGTCAACATGTTCCTCGTACTGTCTTTCCCAGCCAAGACAAAGCCCTCATTGAGAGCGAGCTGTAGACAAGACCACACAGAGTTATGGGCCGCTGGCGTCAGATCGACAAACCATCCATTATTATCAGCTTCGCTATGACAGGCTGTCATCTCTTGGCTTACAGCAAGGAAACGCTTGAGTGACTGAAATGCCCTTCAGCACATCTAGCGAGAGGAACGTGTACGTGAAGACAATGGATCGCTTGAGTTTGAGTTCTCTAGCATCCCGTGTCTTTATCTCAGTCTGACAATAGGGGTTGAGGACAATGGTGCGTGTGTTGTGTGAGGTGTTGCTGGAGACGGATGAAGAGGATGATCCCGACTGATGAGTGGAAGAAGAGTTTGGGGTTTTTGTCAGGCCTGTGTGGTCTTGTCGATTGATAGACAAGAGAAGAGATGCCCAGGATATCCTACAAGACCTGCTTGATATGATGCTGCAGACATGAATGGTTCCTCAAATCGTGTGTGTTATTGAGAAGAACTTTACTAAGTGATCAGATGCACCATTTTTCATCCGCTGGACCAGAAAACAGGTTAAAAAGGTTAATCTGACAGATGCACATTAAAGAAGGAAGACAGGAAGAAAACACCCAGGACACCCTAGCAACTGCATAGCAACACCCCAGAAACCACACACACACCGTAGACACCTCCTAGCAACTGCATAGCATTATCCTAAAATCCGCACAAAACCCCCTAAAAACCACCTAGCAACAGCATAGCAACACCTTAGAAACCACAAAAACACGATAGACACCTCCTAGCAACTGCATAGCAACACTTTAGAAACCATATAACCACCACAGACACCACCTAGAAACACCTTAGAAACCAAACAAACACCATAGACACCTCCTATAGCAACTGCATAGCATTATCATGGAAACCACACAAAACACCCTAGAAACAATCTAGTAACACCCTAGAAACCACACCAACACCATAGAAACCTCCTAGCAACTGCATAGCAACATCCTAGAAACCACAAAACCATAGAAATCACCTAGAAATGCAGAACTACTCAAGACACTCTAGAATTCACCCAGAATGCCTTAGCAACTGCATAGTAACACCTTAGAAACCACACAAAACATCATAGAAACCTCTTAGCAATGCCCAAACAACCATTCAGAAAACTTTAGCAGCCACCTAGCACCTAGCTTAGTAGCAACACCCTAGAAACCGCCTAGCAACTCCCTAAAAAGTGCCCAAAACACCTTAGAAACGACCCAGAACACCCTAGCAATGCACAACTACTCAACATACCTTAGAAACTCAAAATATATCTAGAGCACTTGCAATTTCCTAGCAATCACATAGCAATGCCCGAGAAACCACCCATAACACCCTGGCAACTCCATAGCAACACTCTAGAAACCATTCAAAATCTATTAGAAACTACCTTGCAACATGCAACCTCTCAAACACACTATAAAGCATCCAGAATACCCTACAAACCTCCTAACAACTCCATAAAATGGCATAAAACACCCTGGGAACCACCTAGCAACTCCCTAGCAACCGTATTGTAATGCTCGAGAAACTTTCCAAAACACCCTAGAAAGCAACTCCTTAGAAATTTCATGGCAAAACCACCCAAAACACCATAGCAACTCCTTAGCAACTCTCAAGAAACCATTCAAATTGTATTAGAAACTTGCAACTTGCAATGTGCAACCACTCAAAACACACTATAAACCATCTAGAACACCCTAACCTCTTACAACTCCCTAAAAACTGCACAAAATACCTTAGAAACCACTACTCAGATCCCTAAGCAAACACACACAAAATTAACTACCATTAGCTTCATACAGAATGTAGCGGAAATAGCCTGATCTAGAGGCCAGAATCTAATATAACAGAGACTAGGCAGGAATAAAACGCCTGCAACCACTTTTTAGGAAAAAATCTGTACACTTTAAGAGTTTAATTTGACTGGCACCAGCGCAAAGAACGTTAAAATGACTAAAGCCGAGCAGAAGTCTCTGCCAAAGCATTTTATTGGCAAAGAGAAAGTATGTCTGGCGGCTGCTTTATATGAATATTCATAAGTCAAGATGCTGAGCTTCATGTTCCCACATTTCAGATCAAACTGATGCTTTTGGATTAAACATTCATTTTAAAATGGTTTATTAGCATTGCTAATGTAAACAAATAATCACTGTAATGGAATAAAGGAAAGTCCCTTCAAACTGAGGAATAAGAAATCTGATTATGAACACCGAATACTGAATGTGGGCCTGAAGAATGCTTTATTACTTCATCAGCTTCATATAAGTAATAATTCATCTATAGATGCACACACACACACACACACACACACACACACACACACACACTTCACCAGTGTCTCTCACTAAGACTTTTCTACTTTTTAACAGATTAATTTAATTAAAAATTAATAAACAGTAGTGTGTGTGTGTGTGTGTGTGTGTGTGTGTGTCGAGTAAGTGGGAGTGTGTGTGTGTGTGTGTGTGTCGAGTAAGTGGGAGTGTGTGTGTGTGTGTCGAGTAAGTGGGAGTGTGTGTGTGTGTGTGTGTGTGGAGTAAGTGGGAGTGTGTATGTGTGGAAGTGTGTGTGTGTGTGTGTGTGTGTGTGCGTGCGTGCGTGTGTGTGTGTGTGTGTGTGTGTGTGTGTGTCGAGCGTGTGGGACTGTGTGTGTGTGTGTGTGTGTGTGTGTGTCGAGCGTGTGGGACTGTGTGTGCGTGCGTGTGTGTGTGTGTGTGTGTGTGTGTGTGTGAGTGTGTGTGTGTCGAGCGTGTGGGATTGTGTGTGCGTGTGTTTGTGTGTGTCGAGCGTGTGGGACTGTGTGTGTGTGTGTGCGTGTGTGTGTGTATGTGTGTGTGGAGTAAGTGGGAGTGTGTATGTGTGGGTGTGTGGAGTAAGTGGGAGTGTGTATATGTGGGAGTGTGTGTGTGTGTGTGTGTGTCGAGCGTGTGGGACTGTGTGTGTCGAGCGTGTGGGACTGTGTGTGTGTGTGTGTGTGTGTGTGTGTCGAGCCTGTGGGACTGTGTCTGTGTGTGTGTGTGTGTTTATGTGTGTCGAGCGTGTGGGACTGTGTGTGTGTGTGTGTTTGTGTGTGTCGAGCGAGTGGGTCTGTGTGTGTGTGTGTGTGTGTGTCGAGCGTGTGGGACTGTGTGTGTGTGTGTGTGGAGTAAGTGGGAGTGTGTATGTGTGGAGTAAGTGGGAGTGTGCATGTGTGGGAGTGTGTGTGTGTGTGTGTGTGTGTGTGTGTGTGTGTGTGTGTGTCGAGCGTGTGGGACTGTGTGTGTCGAGCGTGTGGGACTGTGTGTGTGTGTGTGTGCGTGCGTGCGTGCGTGCGTGCGTGCGTGTGTGTGTGTGTGTGTGTGTGTGTGTGTGTGTCGAGCCTGTGGGACTGTGTCTGTGTGTGTGTGTGTGTTTATGTGTGTCGAGCGTGTGGGACTGTGTGTGTGTGTGTTTATGTGTGTCGAGCGTGTGGGACTGTGTGTGTGTGTGTGTGTAATGCTTTATTACTTCATCAGCTTCATACGAGTAATAATATCATAGATGTAATACTGTGATGTAGTTGTTTAGTGGAAGACACAACGGTTCCCGGTGGACTTCGCCAGGAAACAGTCACAGTTCTTATTTGAGTCACTGAACTTTCCCGTCCGGTTCCTCTTCTTATGGATATGGATATATGGATGTAGTTGCATTGTGAAATTAAGGAAGACGACGAGGAAACGCCTCATATCCTGACGGTCGGTTAAGAATTACATGATAATATTAACCTGGGAGGGCCGATGATCCCAAACTCTTCCCAGATCTGAGTTCCTGCTGATATACTTATCCGGGGTTTATTTTTATCCTTTTCAATTCGTTGCATGTTTCCTGTTGCTCTTTAGTCTTTAGCGTAGAGAAATCAAATGAATATGTGCACTACCATTCAGAAGTTTGGGGTCAGCAACTTTTTGAAACTTTACATTAATCTGTTAAAAAGTAGAAAAGTGTTAGTGAGGGATGCTGGTGAAGTGTGTGTGTGTGTGTGTGTGTGTGTGTGTGTGTGTGTGTGTGTGTGTGTGTGTGTGTGTGTGTGTGTGTGTGTGTGTGTGTGTGTGTTTAGTCATGGATTGTGTGATCCTGTGAATCGAGGGGAATCAGCCGGTCTAACTGTAATTATTCCTAGTTACTGTTGCCGTGTTTCCCTCTGTAATCACACAGTCCCTGACGACCGGCTCCAGACACACAGCATGGTTTCAACGGACACGACCCCTAACTCAGCAGGGGTCAGAGGGTAAATGTCACACAAACACACATGGACCAACACACTCTCTAAATGAGAGCGCAAACAATCACAGACAGACACACTAAAGCACACACACTTTATTGTCAGTGATTGAACACCAGCAATAAAACCCATTTGGAATCAATAACTAGACTTTCAATAATCACCCAAATACATCAATATGACAATAAGATGTTTGTGTTTTTTTATGAAATATACCGTAATCATTATACAGTATATATAATGATTACGCTATTATTATTTTTATCATTAATTAACAGGAACTAAGAATGAACAATACTACTTCAGCATTTATTAATCTTAGCTAATATTAATTTCAACATTTACTAATACATTATTAAAATCAAAGGTTGTATTTGTTAACATTAGTTAATGCACCATGAACTAACATGAACAGCTTTTTATTCACTAACATTAACAAAGATTAATAAATACTGTAACAAATGTATTGCTCATTGTTAGTTCATGTTAGTAAATATGTTAACTAATGAACCTGATTGTGAAGTGTTACCATATACACACACACATATATATACATATAAATATATACAGTTTATATACATCTCTAAAGCCCCTTTTACACAGCGCGATGATCCCGGCAAATTGCCAGAACGCCTTCTGTGTGAACGCAAACACGACCCGGGATTGATACCGGCATCGATGCCGGGTTGAGGACCTAGTAACATTGCCGGAATCAGTCCCAGAACGCGCCCTGTGTGAACAAAAGCCAGGACCAGTGCCGTAAGGGGTGTGTTAGTGATGCCGCACGTGCCGTCGCGCGACTCTGTTGCTCTTGGAAGAAAGTTTGTGTTCGTCATCAACAGAGAAAGAAAATGTCTGCAAACTGGAACGAAGCAGAACAGGAGCTCCTCACTATCCGCGCTGACGCCGAGATCGTTCGCCGGCTTTGTGGAACGTTACGCACGCGCGTGTACATGTTTTCGACGCGTACGTTACACGTCTCATCCTGACGTCATGTGTCTTTACCGGATCTTTACGGGATGTGTGTGAACGCACTCACAGATCTCGGAAAATCACTGGCAGTGTGAATGGACCAAAATCAAACAATCCCGGATCACATTATCCGTGTATTTTCCGGAATCTCTGTGTGAAAGGGGCTTAAATGTCTTACAGTAAGAGCATTGAGTTATGAAACGAACGAACGATTAAGAATGTAAATGTGTAGCTTGAAATGCTTTGGATAAAAGCGTCTGCCAAATGCATAAAAGTAAATGTATGTAAAGGGGGGATAGAGTTTCCTTCAAATGTTGATGTCAATACGTTTTTTATTCAAACTGCTACTTCCCCATTCCAGCTAAAAGCGGACGTTAATTCAAAGTTGTAAAACAAACGTATTCCGCAAAACTCATCTTTGATCACCGAAATTATATATTCAAACGTTTTTTTCCACTTCATGCCTTAAAATATCTTGAATGTAACTCGACACCCTTGCCTCATTTAGTATGCGCGGTTCTATGAATATGCAAATGAGCCCCGCCTCCACTCACTCACTCAGAGATCCATTTGCTCAACTTACTGTAGTAAACGCCGCACAATGGTGTCGCTCATTACAGCGGCGGACACATTAATATGATGAGCCTTTTGCTTGACTGCGTTATCAAACCGCTAATTATGTGTTGCTACTGTTACACAAACCACAAAATGCTTTAAATATCATAGAACGTCAGTGGATAAAGGCATATAGTTCATCATAACATCGTAATATATACATCATACACACACTATATTGCTAAATCAACCTGGTTTATTATAACAGCAGAATAATATACCGGGATGACCCCTGCAGTTAGTGATGTGCTCAAGCTCCGCCCCACTCGTGACGTGATTGGTTACAAGGTAGTTTGTGACGTCAGAAACACCAGCGATTTCAAACCGTGTTTTTGAGACAGTCTGGGACCTCTATAGCGCCCCCTGTGATGACCTCTATAGTGCCCCTGATGACCTCTATAGCGCCCCCTGTGATGACCTCTATAGTGCCCCTGATGACCTCTATAGCGCCCCCTGTGATGATCTCTATAGCGCCCCCTGATGACCTCTATAGCGCCCCCTGTGATGATCTCTATAGCGCCCCCTGTGATGACCTCTATAGCGCCCCCTGTGATGACCTCTATAGTGCCCCTGATGACCTCTATAGCGCCCCCTGTGATGACCGTTATAGCGCCCCCTGTGATGACCTCTATAGCGCCCCCTGTGATGACCTCTATAGTGCCCCTGATGACCTCTATAGCGCCCCCTGTGATGACCCCTATAGCGCCCCCTGTGATGACTTCTATAGCGCCCCCTGTGATGATCTCTATAGCGCCCCCTGTGATGACTTCTATAGCGCCCCCTGTGATGACTTCTATAGCGCCACCTGTGATGATCACTATAGCGTCCCGTGATGATCTCTATAGCGCCCCCTGTGATGACCTCTATAGCGCCCCCTGTGATGACCCCTATAGCGCCCCCTGTAATGACCTCTATTGCGCCCCCTGTGATGACCCCTATAGCGCCCCCTGTGATGACCTCTATTGCGCCCCCTGTGATGACCTCTATTGCGCCCCCTGTGATGACCCCTATAGCGCCCCCTGTGATGACCTCTATTGCGCCCCCTGTAATGACCTCTATTGCGCCCCCTGTGATGACCGCTATAGCGCCCCCTGTGATGACCGCTATAGCGCCCCCTGTGATGACCTCTATAGCGCCCCCTGTGATGACCTCTATTGCGCCCCCTGTAATGACCTCTATTGCGCCCCCTGTGATGACCGCTATAGCGCCCCCTGTGATGACCGCTATAGCGCCCCCTGTGATGACCTCTATAGCGCCCCCTGTGATGACCGCTATAGCGCCCTCTGTGATGACCGCTATAGCGCCCCCTGTGGCGACACGAGGAACTCTTGCACAGCTAGAAGCTTGTGTTCATGTTCTCTAGTGTTTCAGTAAGTGGCTCTGTGGTGTAACGCTAATGTACCATTAATCTGTTGGTGGTGGAAGTCGGCGCTCACAGAGAGAGAAACGCTAATCTACTTTACTGTATCAGCCTGCACGATCCGGGCCGGGACACAGCCTGACACACACACACAGATTTACAATATTAATGACAAAAACACGTACACTTTACTTGCAAACAAAGTCATAGTAGGACCATAGAACTCTCATCACTGTTGCATTCAACACACATTTTTTGGTAACACTTTACAATAAGGTTAACAACCTTAGTTAACATGAACTAAGAATGAACTGCACTTTTTTAGCATTTATGAATATTAATTCATATTAATTTAAACATTTACTAATATGTTATTAAAATCAAAGGTTGTATTTGTTAACATTTAATACAGTGTGAACTAACATGATCAAAGAATGAACAGCCGGGTTTTTATTGACTAACATTAATGAAAATTAATAAATACTGTAACAAATGCATTGATCATTGTTAGTTCATGTTAGTTAACTAATGAACCTTATTGTGAAGTGTTCCCCTTTTTTCTTTTTTTACTTGAGAATTTGGTGCTTCATTAAAATTATTTTCTATCTTCAAGAAATCATGACCTGAGAATCCATCATTTTTGCGGTTAAATGTGTCCTTGATGGAGATTTTGTCAGATTTACTTGTTAAAAGTTTAGCCAAGTAGACACACACACAACTATTCTCTTCGTTTCAGCAACTTTGTTGTTTAGGTCACAGTAATGCATAAATGTCAACCACAAATTGTAAATCACTGTCCTCTTAAAACACAAAAATAAATGCTTAAAGATGTGCAAGGATGCTTTGAATAAGTGTTCACCAATGACATTGACCTCAACTGAGTGTGTATATTACAGGAATTTACTCTGAGAAGCTCGTCTCCAAACTTCTCCAGTCCACCTTAAATGTAGACCCGCCCCTCACCTCCACAAGTTCCCTTTTGAACGGTCTCACACTGCCATCTATAGACCACTGTAAAGCACAGCAGACCTGCAGGCTCTTAAGGTGGACCAGAGTTACGACTCCTGAGATGTCAGAATTGTATTTCAGAATTGTAAGTCAGTGCATGCCTGGAGCTCATGTTTGTCATTTCCGGTTTCTTTTTCAGAAAAATAAGATCCGATCTTAGCAAAGGTGCAGTGAATTATTTAGCTGTAAGCATGGACGGGTTTTCCACAAGTTAAAGTTATGTTCCCCATGTGTCCACTAGGGGGCCGGGGGTCTTTTCTTATAGGTTGAGACACGCCAACATCTGTTCAGAGTCCAGATGCTGAGATGCACAGCTGTACTGTTCTTGGAAGAAATTTTACATTTTGGACAGAATGTATTCAGAGGTTTAGATCGTACCCTTCTGAAATGATCCATATGTGAGATTTACATTGTATCGTTCTCTGGAAGTCTCCTTTTGAGTCTCCTCTTAAACTCTTGATATATTAAGAATTCATTGGGTTTACAACTATTCTATTCTCAAGTCTTGAAGAGAGAAGTTCATGTCAAATGAAAACACTGTCAACAAACAGAAAAGAAACAACAGAAGGAACTTAATGTCTTAAACTCTTGATATATTATCCTCTGGTGCTCTTCGTGTGTCGGTCAAAAATTTTAGATTTATTAATTTATTTTTTATTTATTATAATTATTATTCTATATTTTAGTTTGATAATGTTTTGTATTTAATATTTTGTATTTTAGGGGATTTTAAATTATATTTCCGCTGCATTTATAATCCATTTATTCACTTTTTGAGCGAACTTAAACTGTGGTAAATCTTGAATGCTTTAGAGCGACAGACTGAAGTTTGATCTCTTTTCAAAGATGACACTTGGCAGATTATTGCTTTTATGAATTTTATGTTTATTGATATGGCACAAGTTATATTTCAAAAACACGTTTTACTCTAAAACTGCAAGAAAATCAAAGTCATAAATCTAAACAAGTTGTGTTCCAAATTTGAGCTTGATATCTCAAAAAAGATCTTTCAGTAAGACATTAATTTTTAATGTGCTCATGAGGAGCACAAGTGCGACTATTTTGTTTCAGGACCATAGAATCATATCCATGATTATTTTTATTTTTTTTGTGTTTTTGTGTTTTGTGTGTGTGTGTGTGTGTGTGTGTGTGTGTGTGTGTGTGTGTGTGTGTGTGTGTGTGTGTGTGTGTGTGTGTGTGTGTGTGTGTGTGTGTGTGTTCACACACCAAGTGCCAAAACCTTTACTAAGATTCGTACCATTCTGAACAAGAAAAAAAGTTCTAAAAAAAACTAAACGTAAATTTTTCCGATCAGAAGTGACCGAAGAGCACCAGAGGGTTAAGAATCATTGGGTTGATGACTATTCTCTACTATTCTCAAGTCTTAAAGAGAAGTTCATGTCAATTGAAAACGCAGACAACAACAGAAGGAACTGCAGTGGAAGGATGCACTTCTCGTATCTTTGAGCCCTGTGATGATGAAAGAGAAAGAGATGCAATCAGTCCAATTCATCCTGGATCTAGAGAGAGAAAAGAGTCAGAGGGAAAACACACAGAGACTAGTGGCACAATGAAGAGATAGAAGCTTTGAGATTACAGAAAGAAACAGAGATAACCTAAATATGAGCAACTCCAGAGCCACATCAGGGCCGAGACTGACCTACCCACACACACACACACACACACTGTGGAAAGAGCTTTGGTAATAGCACACGACACATTACGACCCTGATTTTGTGGCCAGATGTTTACAAACACAAATACAGCGGCTCCAAAAAGTATTTGGACACTCAAGTCGGACTTTAAATGTCTGAATGCCATTCATTACGTCTCAAAAAATCTAAGAAAGTGCATTATTGTGTAGAAAGATGCACAAATACACTTTACACACAACATTGTGGTGCCTGCCAGTGCACTTCTGTGTGCGTTTGCAAGATCAATGTGAGATCCAGACGCAAAACGCCATTAAATGCAGAGAGTCTAAGAAATAAAAAGCATGAAAAGCAAATATGCACAGGAGAGCAATGTCGACCACCGCGATATTACTATAGCATTGCTTAAAATTGGATTGTTGTTGCTATAGTATGAACTCATTCGCCCAACTGGATATTCATTTAATTATCATCTTTTGTTTTCTGTAGAATATAACGGTATACATGTTTGGAACAACTTGAGGGTGCATGAGTACAATAACGACATAATGTTCATTCCCAAAAATGAAAATTCTGTGATTAATACTCGTTCCAATCCCGTAAGACTTTCGTTAATCTTCAGAACACAAATTAAGATATTTTTGATGACATCTGAGAGATTTCTGTCCCTCCGTTGACAGCTACGCAACTACCGCATTGACGCTTCGAAAAGTTCATAAAGAGTTTGTAAAACTAATCAAAATGAATTGAACGGTGTGGTCTAAATTTTCTGAAGAGACTCGATCGCTTTATATGATAAACAAATTTAATAGAGCCTTTTATTCACATAAAAACATTGATTAGAGAACATAAACCGAAACACAACCGAACCTGCTTGACGCGCGAGAACGAACATCATTGGTTCAAACATGCTGAAATGTTCATCCTATAAAGTGTTCAAGTCTCTTCAGAAAATTTGGACTAAACCGCCCAATTCAAAATTGAGGATTCAAAATTCAAGATTCGTTTTATGATCTTTACAAATTTTGAAGCTTAAAAGTGGTATTTGCTTAGCTGTCAATGGAGGAACAGAAATCTCTCAAAGACTTGAGGCATGAGAGTCAGTGATGACAGAATTTTCTAACCTAAAACAAACCTAAACCTTTTTTTCTAACCTAAAAATCTAACCTAATGACAGAATTTTCATTTTTGGGTGAACTATACCTTTAAAATGAAGCCATATCATCCATTCCTCCTACAAATCATTCATCATTTTTAACTGGATAGTCACAGTGTTTCTGTCTCTCTCCGGCTATCTGGATTGTATGAAACTGGTTAATGGATTTCTCTGCTTCCACCATTTCCATCACAGCATGTCTCAATAACATACAGTACAAAGCTATTCTCCCTTGAGAGAAAATGACAGACCGCACGCATCGAGCTTTTCGATTGCAAGGCTGGAAACTTGAGTGTGCTCTAACTTCTCACCATAGCCAAGATGGCAAGAGCTGGAGAATTAGCCAAAGCGCTGATTGAGTGATAGGATCGGGGATCACTTGATTGCGCTTTCGTAAGCCAGCCAAAATTGTTATGTTGTTATGACTCATTATTGTGCAAGACTTTTAAAGTGACGACTCGCTGGTCGTCACACTCGAGGGCAGATTTACTAAACAGTGCAAATTAGCGTGAGAGCGCATTTCCAAAACATCATCGATTGGAGTGGAAAGTTTTGCGTGAGATCTACTGACGACACGCAAATTAAAGAACACAGACTCAGTCAGATCATTTCCATAATGACCAACGTTTACGGTTTAAGATGTGCTTTTGTTGGGTGGTAAATAACGGCGCAAACACCAGTACATTGACGAACTCAAACCTTGGTAAATCACCTTGTGTGATTCATTTAAATATGTTCATTTCATTTTGCGTCTGAAAGGGAAACTCCAACAAGTGCATATGCAATAAAATCAGCTGCAAAAATAACTCACGTTCCATGCCTTTTCAGCGCTAATTTTTCACTGTGTGTCTTTACTAAATCCTGACAGTAGTTTTTTTACACCAAAAGAGGGTTTGCACTGGAGCAAGCTGTTAGTAAATTAAGTTAAGGGTTTCATGTTAGAGCGCTGTCGTGTTAGCGGACACTAAGTTAATAACTAATGATCTTTTGAAGTGAATCAATCAAAACTAACTTTATCTGGACAATAACTTTATTCTAGATCTGCTGTAAAGCCAAACACTCTCTGTTACTGTAATCTCCTGTTGTCACTGTAAAGCTGCTGTGAAACCGTTTATACTGTTAAAGCGCTGTATAGATGAAGGTGACTTGACTTGGGAATTGCTCTGACATTAATGTGTGCCGATCTCCAGAGAATATAATCCTGCCAGAAACTTGCAGGCGAACATGAGGGATCCCAGCAAGCAATTTAAAATTTGAAAATTGAATAGAAGTCTAAACCATCGCCCAAGAATAGACTAGTCATCAATTAGATAACAAAGAAATGAAATGAGTGAAGAAATGAAACCAAACACCTTGTAATCACGGTTTACTTTGCTTACATGATGGAATATCATACATCTCGCAAGTTGTTTTGGCAAAAAAGACATATAACCAAATTCAAGGTTGTCTTGTCTAGAAGTGTGTTACTCATAGCTGGACTATATCGGGTCTATAGTTAACCTAGAAAGTGAAATGATGGCTATTGCATGCTGGGATGGAGACCACGATTCTCTCGTCAGAACCAAATGCAAAAAAAATCCTTCAACAAATCACAAGCACACCTGACGCCGTTTGCCAGAACCCTAGGGTGCCTTTCGCTAAGAAGAATCAAGTGTGTTTTGGCTTAGGCCGGGCCCCAATATTGCTGTATTCCTTGGCATACCCTTCTGTTTTGTACACTGTATGGTTTCTCTCTTGTTGAGTCTGAAAGAGAGGAGGGCAGCTCCAGCTGTAACGCTCTCCTTTGACCGAGAGAAGTGGCCCTGCTGTGAGAGACGAAAACCATCCTCGTGTAGACAACACGGATCAAGAAGCAGTTCGCATTCGAGGCTTCCCGGGAATCTGGCGACAAGATTTAAGAGCTGAGCAAAGAAAACCTGCAGCAACTTTCCGTCCCACTGACCAGCAACCTGTGAATTAAATGGATTTGTCTGGTGAACTGATAAACAAGTTGTACAAAGTTTCTCAGTCCACGTTGGTTTCTTCTGTAAAACGAATTTATCAGAGACTTTCAAACTGAGTCTTTCAGAACTTTCAAATTTGTGTACGTTAAAAAAAAATACAACCTCACGTTGTCAATCACTGCCTCCCGAAATGTTCGTCCATCATAAAGAAATTCGGATCAGGTTCAATTTTCTGCGTTTTTCGCATCCGTAGCAAGCATTTTGAGAGGTGTTTTGACCCTTCAGAGCCACCGTACAAGCAAAGGCCAAAATCCAGAGCTGTTCGGGATCAATAGGCTCTATGCACGAACGCTGCTGACATATTTCCGGTAGGATCTCAGCCAGAGTCTTTACTTCCGCATAGCGTGTTCTATAGCAAAGTGTATAGCGGAAAAAAACGTAAATAAAATTAATTTTCTCAGAAACGGAGATAACGATTTTAGAAACTGATTCGCTAGTCGGATTTCTCACGATATGAGAGAATCCTCACCCTCAATGTTGTCGACGTTGCTTGAAATATATAATTTAAAGCCCTTCTCTTTCTTACTCTTATGTGTGAGAGCTAACTGCCTCACAATATTGCTAACATCATTCACGTTAACCGCGGGAAGTTCTTGGAGAGAGAGATTAATTAATTAACAGATTAACAGATTAATTAATACGCATCGGACTCAGTGTACAAGGTTTCTGTGCATGACACATTTTTAGGATGATGAATACGAAAATACGCAGTGTACACAGACCTTAAGGGTGTGTTTACACTTGCCATGTTTAGTTTAATTAAAATTAACTCTGTTGCAATTGCTCTGTTAGTGCGGTTCATTTGAATAAGTGTGAACGCTGACATCCGAACCCTTTTGCGAACCGAGATGCTGAAAAGATGGGTCAAATGAAATATGAATGCAACAAGTACCAAATATATGTAAATGAACAAAAAATGGGGCATGATGCAACAAGGTGCAACCTTAAAAAGAACAGCATACCTCATCATAGTCCCGGTTGCCCTTCACGGTACAGTAAAGGCATCAGAACTGCATCTCCTCGCAGCAAATCTTTGTGTGTGTGTGACGGGGGATTTCAGCCGCTGTTTTGACTCCTTTACACATTTTTAAGCTCTTCACGAGTTCCCAGATGGTCAAACACCATCATATGTAAGTTACGCACATACACTAGCGCATTTATCCCAGAACACAGCATTGTTTTGAATGTTGGGTAAGTTTCGACACCAAATATAAGTAATAAAAGCCAACCAATCAGGTTGTGAAAATAGCCCTATGCCATTAGGTTCGGTGTTAAATTGCCAACGTGATCGCTGAGCAAACCAGGACTAAATTTTTATTTTGGTCCGTACCAAGTCAAGTCACCTTTATTTATATAGCGGTTTTTACAATACAGATTGTTTCAAACCAGCTTTACAGTGATAACTGGAAAATAATGCAAAGTTTATTTCATAGTCCAGCTTAAGTAAGTTCAGTGATGGTTCATTTGTGTTGTAAAAAGTTATTAATTTAGTTAATTTATATTTATAGCCGCTCTGGAGAAAACTGTGATGTCATTGTCCAGCTCAGTTCAGTTCTCACATAATGGTGTCAATGCAGGCATATCAATAATATTGTTGCATATTAAATGTCCCCAACTAAGCAAACCAAAGGCGAAAAAGGTGATAAAGCGAACCGAACTACAAGTGTGAACACACCCTAAGAAATGCATGCATGCAACCTCTTTACTTAATGGACCACCCAAGTAAATAGATCCAGAATGGAGAATCTCTGCCCTGAAGCTTGACGGTCTGAATGGAGGAAGGAAATGTTCACTGCAGTCTAATTACAGCTCTCTACGGTCATAACACACATGATGCATACACTGCCTTTCCCTTTAAATCACATAAGCTACTAATCCGCATGAGGTTTTTCCCATACTTGTATAAAAAGGAAGCTAGGGAATAATGCTATCGCTGATCCACAGATTACAGACTTGGATCTTGAAGTCCCAGGTAAAGATCAAAGCTTAAAGGTATACAAAATCTCTATAGCTATAGGGGTCAGATTGTCTTTTCCTTGCGCATGGTGCAGTCGAGTGGTTGGATGAGGGATGGGGGTTGGGGTTTGCACTGTTGTCAGCACCTCCTCCTGTGTCCATTAGGGTGATAAGACCTCCATTGAAGTCCTGCCAGAGGAAGATAATGGGATCTCTGTGAAGGAGCCGCTCAGTGTGCCCGTAGTGTAGCCCGTCTAATGGCATCTGCCAATCCCCCCTTCACCCGCTGGTCTTTATCTCCAAACAGGCGCCCCCTTCGGACCGGTGGCTTTCATCACCTGCCAGAGCTGGCTGGAAGGCCACAGGGCTTTGGGTCCTTATCAAGCGGCAACCTTCCTTTCTCTCTCTTGAAACCAACATGGAAGTGACTTAACCTGTAATTCATCGACTGGCCACTTGAAACAGGCTCCAAAAGAGTCAATCCCATGTTAAAACGGCCATTTTTACAGCAGAAAAAAAAAACGTTTATAGCCTGGTGCAAAAAGTGGTTTTGGTCTGTATAGTTAATTTTGCCATTCATGACGACAGTGAGGGGGGTGCATTTTTTTTATTACTTATCCATTTTATTTATATATTAAGCCTTAAACTTCTGCATAGTTAAGGGCGTGGCAACTTGAGTGACAGGTGGATTACGGCTGATGTCACTATTAGCCATTTATCTGGTAGCGTTAGCATTCGGTCACCTCAGCTAATCCGCCTCGCTGCCCGTTTTCGTTTATTTGGGAGTGACGCGCTGCCAAGATGGTGACGGCTGGCTCCGCCCACTTTGGGCTTCAAAAATGCTCCTCAGAAACACTACGAGTGACATCTCAGACACTACGTTCATATTTTTTCGAAATCTATGGTCCTTATCCTATACTAGTCCGAGGCTGTGAGGTCAACTTGCCTCATTGAGAAACAGAGGGAAGATCTGAGCTCTTGAGGGGGATCCAAATGTCTCTAATAAAGAACATAGTCTTGTAAACAAGGAGGACACACAAGTAAACAAACGATTGGCCACATATACAATAACATCCTCCTCGTTCTATTCTATTTCTTGTTTTTTGTCTTCAGCATTGGCCTCCCGTATATATTTGACCCGCTCTTACGCACCATCCCCCCTTCTCGCACATGCTCACATAAACACGCTAAAAACCATGCATGTTTCCCTGAGTCAGCTGAGAGCAGGCCTTTGATCTATTGTCGTTTTCACCATGGTTTCCAGGCCTTTCTCAGTGGGTAGTGTGTCTGGATCTGGTCTCTATTGTGTGATATATTCCCAGGCATTTACTTTTGAGGCTCCATGCTGACTCTGAACATGGTCTGTTCACAATATTCAATATTGAAATGATGCATTTTGTAGCCATCAGTCTATTTACAGTGTCAATCACAAAGCCACAAGAAAACAGTAAGGCGCCACCGGTCCATTGAAATTAACAAAAGATTTGGCTTGCAGTTTTCTCTTTGTCTTGTGCTCTATTTCTTTCTGAATGCCAGGACAGAAATTAGCATTCAACTTTTTTTTCTTCTTCTTTCCACCTAGAGAAAGCAGATTTAAGTCCAAGGCACATTTTGACAGAGATTATGTGGAAAGTCAACCTGGGGGTCTGGAGCTTTGTCTTTACAGTGACTGCTGATTGATTTAACAATCAGTTCGTTTTAAATACAACTAAAATACATTTTCATAGAGTATAGTCTGGTGACTAACAGATGCATGTTTTTTTTTAGTGGCCAATGCAGAGATCCAGAGAGCAAGCAGCTAATATATTGTCAATATACGAAGCTTAAAAAGATTCAATGATGTAAACATTGGCTGTGCTCTACATGTAGGCTTTATAAGCACCGTTAATCCAAAGCTTTTCTTATCCAATAAACATAAGATCTTCTGAACACTGAGGATAGTGAACAGCTCAGGGTGGATCTCACAGTAATGTCTTATCCTTTGTTTATGGTCATTATCAAAGATAGAGCAGAGCGAGGAGGACTAATCTTGACCTAGTTTCAACTCGGCCAGCTTGACTGCTTGTGGTTTGTGTTCTGTATTTGGTAAAAGTACTTTCCTTTTCATTTCTGCATGGTCCCTTTGGGCCTGAGGAGTAGCCAAGCCAGTTTCATAACCGCTAACTGAGTGCTTTGGTCTTGTTGTAGGCTGATGAAAGATGAATATTGGAGATTATGTCCTACTTTTGGCAAAGAACTGCATCCCAGTCAGGAACAGATCTTGTGCAAGACCACATAGCATATACCCTCTACGTCTTCTTTGCCTGTACCAGGTGGAACATTTTCAACATAAATTACAGATGAAGACATCTACTGCTGAGTTCCCCATAGTTGCTGCACCTGTGCAAATGGAAGAATGCAATAGTATGCATGCTCAAGAGATTCAACTAAACAATCCCAGAGCCACTGTAAACTTGAAGTATGCACAGTGGAGTGAACGTCAGAGGAGACAAATTATAGGCAGAACTGACCTCGTTTTTTAACTCACACAGAAAAAAAGTGACTAAAATTCTTAACCCTTGGTATGAACAATAGTTATAATGATCCTTGCTTTTGGAAATCCTGCTGAATTAAACCTGACCTTGTCTCAATACTTTTTGAGACACGTGTGTTTAGCTGTGGATTAACTGTGCTGTGATGATTTTCCCGGTATACCTGCATTTAGGAGGCATGGGAAATAGTGAAAATCCCTCTGATGTTTCACAGATCTTGGTAAGAAATATGCGTGGCCACAGAAAACAGTGAAGGTATGATATCTTTCAAACTATAGGCCAATGATCTCTTTTGATAAGTCGGACCAGGAAAACTCGTTCCCCATAATCTCTATATTTGTGTTTCAGTGATATCGAGGAAAAATCTTTGGTACTCATTGTCTTGATTGCTAATGATTAGGACATTAATGATAACAAAATGAATGTATATTTTTCCCCTGATGAATTTAACGTTGTCCATCTTCCGGTGCTCAAATAGTCTTGAAACAGCATATTCCCATTTATCTCAATGATATCAAAATGAATATACAGTAGTCAACATTTGAAGTGGATCAAAACCTTTCATCAAAGTTATACATGAATTTTGAACAATACCCGTTCTTGCCTTAGGACGACTGTGATTAACTTTTGTGATCTACTGGTGAAACTCGAATATCGTGCAAAAGTTATAATTTTGATGATTATGGCTTACAGCTTAATTCTTCGAGTTTCACCTGTACTTCAGATGTTGACTACTGTATATTTTTCCCTGTATAATAATAGTCTTATAAATCATCCTATAATAATAATAAACTGCAGTTCCCATTTATATCTCCACTCCTCATTCCTGCCGTCTCCTACTTTTGCTTCCCAAACTTCCACAATTCTCCCTCTCCAATACTGACCTTCATCACATGGATCACATGCGCTTGTCGGGTATTAAGAATAGTGTGGTACAGAGCAGGTTAGTGGGGTATTGTTCTGTGCATATGGCAGCTATCTGGTTTAATTGTACTGGGTTTCCACCTCTTGTAGCTCTTTTTTTTGAGGTGACCATCTGGAAATGGTGTGTTCTCAATTAACTCATTCTCTTTGTTCATGTGTTCAGCACTCAACAAGATCTACAGCACACCGGAACCACCTACTCAGAGGAGTTATGTTTGTCTCAGGCCTTTTATCAGCTCAGATTAAGTTGGAGAAATGCTCAAATATACAAATTTTCACCAAAATGATGCTGATGCCAGAGTACCTCTCACTCACAACCAGTCCACATTCTCACACAGACATGAAAGGCAAATGTTACAACATAAATTACTCACAAACATTGCCAATTTTCCAACCCAAACCCTTTTCTTTGGTTAAAACGCTGCGAACGGAGCCAAATTGGGAACTGCCTCCAGCACCGGCGTTCTGCCAGTGGAAAATAGCTAACGTAATTTCAGTTTGATATTTGCAAGCTAACAATGGCTTATATGTGATAGAAGAAAAAAACATGGTGTCTTCAAGCAATGTTGGAAAAAGCAATTAAGTGTTGAACGCATATTATCACCTCCACTAATTATGAGTGGGACATTCAGAACTTTAAGTTTCGAGTGTGAGGTGTGTCAGTGAGAAAACATGCCAGATGCAATGAATACAGCATCTGTATTGATGTTAAATTTGTCCAAAAAAAGTTTTACAATAATACTAAATTGCATCTATGATAATATTTTACAATTACAATAACTATTCAATTTACAGCGCCTTCATATATTGAATAAAATCATTAAAACGTGAAAACACACTGCTGCCCATTCTTTTATTTACAATTTTGTAGAAGTAGAGTTTAAAAATCTTGCTGATTATTTTGTAGAAAAGGTGCATTGCCATCTTGCTCTGACATGAACACACCTGACATAATTACGACTTCCCAACTTGTAAATGTGAACATCCCAGCAAGACACTGTACAAACAAATACAACAAAAAACAATCAATTTTTTTATGTACTTCCATAATTAAGTTTTATGCACCAATAATTTAAACTTCTCAATAATTAATGAATAAAAACAAAATACACTTTTTATCAACAGTCCTCGATTCTGTTCACCATCGTTTTTCACCAATTTCATTGCAATGCATCATGGGATTGCCTGATCTGAGTAGGATGTTATGCTGCCTTACAATTTTCATTAGTCCACCAATTTTCCCTTCACTGTGCTTAAGCAGCTCGCTAGGATTTGGCATCAAAAATGAGTTGGTATTTGTTGACTCCACAGAATATCAAGTTTGTTTAAATGGTTAAATAACTCTTCGAGTGGTAAGAACATCTAGTCAATATACCTTTCATAATTGCGTCTTATTTCAGGTAGCACCTAAGGCTGTCATCTCTGTGAAGATGATAAATGTTCTGATCTGATGAGAGCTAACCGAGTCCTCAAAGAACCGAACTCAAGCGATCAACACCAGCGCCAGGATCTCACACATCTGAAATGAGAGCACGGAGGATGGTGCCAAAGGCCTGCAGCCCAGCACAAATGGAGGTGATAAATGAATGCAATCCATCTGTCCGTCTGAAAAACTAACAAATGATCGTAAAAATTAATTGATCTCGCGTGCATGGAAAAAGTGACTGGCTCCATCCTTCATTACTTTTCTGGGGCACCCAGATTTGCAGCCAAACGTCTGATGTGCATCTTGCAGCAGTGTTTATTTGGCTGCGCTTCTAATGTGAAGTATAATGCGGTGGTGCCCTTTAATTAAGAGCCAGAAATTGCTCGTTCCAGCACCTGGGGTTAGCCGCCATCTTTACGCCAGGCAATTAACCTGTATAAGACAATGGGGAAGTAATGTCATTTGTGTATACATAGTGTCTGTGGAATGGCTTCGGGCCAGCATGCAATAGCCGTCATTTCACCGTCTAGGTTAACTATAGACCCCATATAGTCCGGCTATGAGTAATACACTTCTAGAAATAATAACCTTGAATTTGATTATTTTTGCCAAAATAACTTGCGAGATGTATGATGTTCCATCATGTAAGCAAAGTAAACAGTGATTTCAAGGTGTTTGGTTTCATTTCTTCACTCGTTTCATTTCTTTGTTATCTAATTGATGACTAGTCTACAGGTGGAACTCGAAAAATTAGAATATCGAGCAAAATTTTGCATATTTCAGTAGTTCAAATTAAAAGGTGAAACTAATGTATTTATTATATATAACTATATACATATGCATGATTATACTTTTCAGAGGGCCGACATTTCTGTATTTAACATTTTTTATGATTTTTATGAAATCCAAATGTATTGATTTCATGTAATATTCTAATTTTCTGTGATTTTGAATTTGGGGTTTCATAAGCTGTAAGCCATAATCATCAAAATTATAACTTTTGCACAATATTGTAATTTTTCGAGTTTCACCTGTATTCTTGGGTGATGGTTTAGAAATATAAAATTTTCAATGACAGCCCAAATTGTGCCTTGTTTTAGCCTAGACGTCTGGGCTGTGTTTGGACGGCTATTATACGTCTTTTAAATGCAAAATTGCTTGCTCTGTTGAGAACTGGACAGGACTTTTGTCCAATATCTCAAGTACAACATCTCTATGTTTATGGTCATTTTTATGCCATTTCACATTTGAGTCCAACTACTTCATCAGTGTAGGTTGCACGCTGCTCAAGAGCGTCTAGAACCGAAGTGTTTTTGAAGATTATTGCGTGTGAATGGGAACATGTGCACGTCCCATCAGGCCATTTTTATTGCAAACTTATAGTCTGTACTCTGCAGTCTTAAGGCTGCTGACAGTACAGAAGATTGTCTATTAAACACCGGAGGTCCTTTAATGAAATCTGCTCCATCAGATATGGGTCATTTT
The DNA here is from genome assembly GCA_030578275.1 of Meda fulgida. Classification (NCBI taxonomy): domain Eukaryota; kingdom Metazoa; phylum Chordata; class Actinopteri; order Cypriniformes; family Leuciscidae; genus Meda; species Meda fulgida. The sequence continues at coordinate 1,101,435 of CM060616.1, read as the reverse complement.
TGTTGCAGACAGAATTTGGAAATCATTTGTTGTTCTTGGAATAAGTTTTCTATCAGACAATCTGAGCCCAAACCCCTTATGGCTAGTTCACACTACAGGATTTTAAGCCCGATTTAAGCCCGATTTGCAAGTTAACGAGCTCGCCGACAGGTCGGGCTGTAATCGCGCGCAAATCTGCGGGTGATCCGCGCTCGCCAATCTTTAAGTGTGAAATACTAAACGACGCATCAAAAACGCTCGCTGACACATCGCCGACGCGTCACCGACGCCGAACAAATATCTAGCATGCCAAATATCTGGAGCTGTCGGCCGACTCGATAGTGTGTGGTGTCATGTGTCGTGGCGGACTACAGCCAATGAGAGAGCAAGGCATAGGTTGAGGTCAACGAAAGAAAAATAGCAGCAGCACCAGCAATGGCTTCAAGGAAATTATGGAACCAAGAAATGGAGCAAAAATTAATAGAAATGTGGCAGGAGCATAACTTTTTTAAAAGTTTTTTTTTCTTGGTTCTGAACAGACCATTGCGCAAACAACTTGCACCGCCAATTTTGTCCCGGTGTCCATTTTCAAATAGACGTAATTAACACCTGTTTCGCGATAGTTCCCATCCAACTCTCGCGTGTGTTTTCGTGACTAAACGTGGTTTTGGGGACCGGAGAGAGTCGTTGAGTGAAAGAGTTGTTGTCAGCTCGTGAAGTGTGTAACCCCCTGTTGCAGATCATTCATGTAGTATCGCGTAGTGTGAACAGCACAACGACTTCAAGACTCCAGAGCAAGTCATGTAGTGTGAACAGCACACCGATCTGCCGACGTTTAAAGTTGTGTAGTGTGAACTAGGCATTACTTACCTCTAAAATCAGAGAGATAAAATAAGTTGGATAGATTGGTTGATTGTTTGAGTTTTAATGGTTTGGCTTCGTTCCAGGTCCATCAAGCATGTGGAATCAGGAACATTTCCTACGTGGGTAAAATCACAGAACATTTTGGCTGTTCTCTCTAAAATAATAGTTTTGATGACAGAGAACTTGCTGACGCAGTCGGTGACTGAAGGCTGTGAGTGTGTTTTATAAGTGTTTTTTCTTTCATCTGTACTTTTGTTTACTTTACTAGTGGTGTGTGTGTGTGTGTGTGTGTGTGTGTGTGTGTGTGTGTGTGTGTGTGTGTGTGTGTGTGTGTGTGTGTGTGTGTGTGTGTGTGTGTGTGTGGCAGGACTATCTGTTCGAACAAACTATGGATGACAAGAACAGTTGGATAGTGAAGTAAAAGCATCATGAAGTATTGTTTATATTTTGATTTCTTTATTCTTTCTTTAATACATGAAATATTACATTAAATGAATGATATTCTTATTTTTAATCACACTTGTCCTACAATAGTGCATCCCATGTTGCACCCTGTGAAGTTTCTGTACTTTCATTTGTGTTATTTGACAGTTTTTGTTGAGTCGATGTGTCCAAAACTTTAACTTCTAGTGCATATAGAGTGTGCATTTTTGCATTAAATTCAATTGTAATACAGATGAAAAATGCAATGAGACCGCGTATTTTCAGAAGATCCTAAAACCACGATACACAGCATGAAGGAATACGAGACAGACATTAACCACTGAGGAAAATTCAGCCAAGTCAACATCTTTGTGTCTTTCAGCCCACATTCCTCCCACATTCCTGCCTGTTAAAACAACAGCGGTGGGGAATAATTACCTCCACGTGTTCAGGCCTACATGTCACCGTCTCACGAGCACGAGGAGAAAACTCCTTCACAGATGGAGACTGTTGGGTTCTTTTGGGTCTGTCATTTGTCTGTTGTGATGTTTTATTCAATGCAAGTAATGGCAGCTATCATTGGGAATGAGGATGAGGATGGGGATTGGGGATTGGGGATTGGGGATGGGGATTGGGGATGGGATGGGGATGGGGATGGGGATTGGGGATGGGGATGGGGATTGGGGATGGGATGGGATGGGGATGGGGATGGGGATTGGGGATGGGGATTGGGGATGGGATGGGATGGGGATTGGGGATGGGTGATTGGGGATGGAAATGGGATTGGGAATGGGGATGGAAATGGGAATGGGGTTGGGGGGTGGAGATGGGGATTTGGGGATATGGGAATGGGTGATGGGGATTTGGGGATGAGTAATGGGGATGGGTGATGGGGATTGGGGATGGGGGATGGGTGATGGGGATTGGGGATGGGTGATGGGGATGGGGATTGGGATTGGGGATGGAAATGGGATTGGGGATGGGGATTTGGGGATGGGTGATGGGGATTGGGGATGGGTGATGGGGATTGGGGATGGGTGATGGGGATTTGGGGATGGGTGATGGGGATTGGGGATGGGGATTTTGGGGATTGGAGATTTGGGGATGGGTGATGGGGATTGGGGATGGAAATGGGAATGGGGGATGGGGATTGGGGAATGGAGATGGGGATGGGGGATGGAAATGGGATGGGAGATGGGGAATGGGGATGGGGAAGGGGAATGCGTGTCTGTCTTGAGGAATTCTTCCATATATTCAGAGCCAGTTGGCTTCGAGAGCGGCTCATCGTCTGTCATTCTGACGCTCCTGAAACCATTTCACCTTCTCACTGCATAGTTTGATGGTAAAAGGTGCTGTATGCACCGTTTTTAACTAAAAACATAAAAAATGTTTGGGTTTTGGCCGTTTGTTTACACAACAATGGCGTTTAGGATGCCTGAAAATGCAAAGGTTTGAAAAGGGGTTTCAAAGTGCACGTTTTTGAAAACAGTCTCAGTGTAAACAACAAAAACATGAATCTCTGAAGACGATGATGTCATGTACTTGCGCATTACGTGTTCAGGCTATAGTGTTTCATCGCCATCTAATGTCCAGGCTGCAGAATAAAGAGTTTTCAGTCGTTTTCGCGGATCCGTGTGAATCTGGTGTAAACAGGAATGCGTCTCCCTCGACTACTTGTGATCCGATCAACCAAAAAACATCTTAATACCTGGTGTGAACATTCTGAGATTATTTTAAGAGGAGGAGTGACAATCTTCTTCGGCTGTTTTTATTTTTTCTGTTTTTACTTTAATTTTAGTTCAATTTTAGTGATTCTGTTTAGTGACGTTTGTTCATATCTTTGAGAGAGCGTTCAGGAATGCTCCCTGTTTGCCTGGATCTGCTGAAGTCCATCAGGAGAATGAGGAGGTGTTTCTTCATGCAGGTGTTCAGATCCTATTTGTTCTGAATCCTCCATTCCCTCTGACTGTCCCGGCACGTCCGGCCACGTTCCCATTCCTCTTTTTCCCCTTGTCCTCCTCTATCCCGTCCAGTCGGCACTGATCAATCAGACGTCATTCTGCTCTCTCTCTCTCTCTCTGAGTCTCTCTCTCTCTCCCTCTCTCTCTCACTCTCTCTCTCTCTGAGTCTCTCTCTCCCTCTCTCTCACTCTCTCTCTCTGAGTCTCTCTCTCTCTCTCTGAGTCTCTCTCCCCCTCTCTCTCTCTCTCTCTCTCTCTCTCTCTCTCTCACTCTCTGTCTCTCAGTTTGTTTTCCTGCGCTGTCATTTGTGATCAATCTCTATAATATGCTCTATAATAGTCCTCAAGTTTTCTGTCTCTCTCTCTCGGCTTCTCTCTTTTGTCATCCGTCTGTTTTTTATTGACTGAATTCATAGTCTTTTAGTATTATACAGTAATTACTGTGAATAAATGGAGAAATGCCACTTACTGCATTTGTTAATATTGTTTTCAAACCAATGCCGCAATATTTTCCAAAAAGTAGCTTTTGTTTGGTTTATTATTTCGCATCGTAATGCATCATAAATGATTTATCTTCAGTTTCAGTATCATAATTTGTTTCTGGAAAGTACTGAATGAATGATTCTTTAATTAGCATTATTTGAAAAGAAAAGCTGGTTTCTTTAACCATGAGAAGTTCATCCATTTGTATTTATTTAAGGCATAACATTACCTTTGAACACGTGGAATATATAATTCACAACTTCTTCAAGGTTTTACGAAACCATACCTAGCTGTAATTGCTTCAACATTTTCATTGTTTTTCATTGTGTTTCTTTTCATACTCAGTGGATGATGTTTTGCATTATAGATAATGAATACTGTCACTGTAAGGATATTTCCACTGTGAAACTAACATGTGACCACATGACAAATGCATTTGACTTTTCCCCTTCTGAGACGTTCCTGGTGAAAGTGAGTTTGTTTATTCAAATATAGCCTGAATGTTTCGTGCTTGCAAATGCAAATCCTCGTTAATATGGTATACTGTAATTTAATGTAATGCTACTTTAAACTCATCAAACCCAATAAGTTTGGATGTGAGTGGTAGAATGAATTCAGATCCTACTGGAACATTTCGCTGCTCTTTGGACCTGGAGAAATGAAAGGTCCAGGTTTTGACCATCTCAAGCATTTTGTCCGTAAAGCATAAAAAATATGTACTTCTTGTACAGAAGTGTTCAAACATGAAAGGCACAAATTCAAGTTCAAACATGAAAGACCAAAGTGTTAAACTACAGCCTACTAACAAAAATACCACATATTATATGAATGGTTTTGCATTCAGAGCAGCTTTTAAATGACAAACACTTTTGAAGTAAATGTTTGTTTGTTTTTTCAAAATAAATTCAAAGAAATCGTTTGATCGAAACTCTAGTGACAGCTCAAAAGTATTTAACGGTTTGGCAAATTGGTGTTATAATTTGTATTATATAATTTGTAAGTTTTTATACAATCTCCCACTGAGGGTTACATACTAAAAATGTTTATGTTTTTGCACAAATTCATACAGAATCACCAACAAATGTCCAAATGTCCTGTTTTGTTTCTACTTCTGTGTTGTTTGTTTCGCTTGGATTATGTATTTGTTCTATGTATTATAAAAAAGCGACCTTGAAGTCCTGAAAGTTGCAATATGAAAATAAGGCAATATTATATTACTATTACCTCAGAAACAGTTGCAATTTACAAGTATAATAGAGTAGAATAGCTCTTAATAAAGAACTCTGAAGCCTGAATTAAATCTTTAACACTGTCAGTTGAGCTACTGGGATGCTATGAAAAATGTAATTAAGTTATCAATGTGTAGAAATATTAGAAGGTTGTTTGATGCCTAAAGTGTCGTATTATTTGTAGTGCTCATGTTGAATCCAACGTTTTCACCGTCTAGTTCTATAAATTTCCATTTATGCATTTAGCAGATACTTTTATCCAAAGCGACATACAAAAGAGGAACAAAAGCAATGCGTCATGTTTATGAGTTTACTCATTACCCATTATGAGATCAAAATGGACAATTCTTGTTTGTTTTTTGTGGAATATTGCAGTATTTATTCTAAGTGATTTATCGGTGCACATCATTATTGTGTTAATAATCTTGAATCAGAGTAAGTTCCTCTTGCAGCATCTCTTCTCTTCTCTGATGATGTGGGCGGGGCTATAACCTGTCACTCACATGAGATCAGCCAATAGCAAACCACAACCATCCAATCAATTCCACACAGACACAATCAAGCCCCGCCCACATGTGTTCCTGTTCCAGAAGCGCTTCACTCGATTTACGACACAGTAGAGGAGAGAACACCAGCGCTACTTCACTTTCATGCCGACTTTAAAGATATTCATTTGTATTAGTCACTGTTGAAAATGTGCTTGTTATCAAAAATGTAACCTAATATGTCCCGTGCTGTATAATGTTGCTCAGTCTCGTTCCTCTGGTTGGAGAGATTCCCTTTGAGTGTAATGTGTATGTGTGTATGTTTCTCAGTATCTGGGTGCCGTTAGTAACCCAGTGAGGTGTGTGTGGTCCGTGTCAGGTCCTCTACGATGTGAACTCTGGGCTCTTGAAGTTGTTTTCTCTCTCGGCAGGACCTCGGCCGATCACACGGATGTTCCTCCTCCTCTGTTTCCTACATCCCCTCCCTCATCCTCCTGACGATCCCAGAGAGAGATGGCTTGGCTTAAGTAGGTTATCCGACTCCCTCTGGTAGGCCTCTGATAGCAGGCCTGTTCTTGATAAGAGTTGGCTGTGTTCGGATCAGCACACTAACATGGTTCAGCTTCTGCTGCAAACAGATTATATACTATAACCAAAATGCAATGCATTTCACATGACATATTTACAATTGGATGCATTTGGCAGACAAGGAAAGCGACTGGCTTTGAATTAAATGTTTACATTTGATCTGTCAGAATGGCAAAAGTTAAGACTTCAAATTAAAATAAAAAATAACTGTTTACTTCCAGAGACATAGCAACACCATGGCAACCACATGAACACTTAAGTAAATATAAAGTATTGTCATAAAACTCTCAGAACACCTTAGCAACTGCATAGCAACACCCTGGCAACCACATAAAAACTTTAGCAACTATAGAGCAGTGTCATAAAACTCCTAGAACACCTCCAACTGCATAGCAACACCCTGGCAACCACATAAACACTTTAGCAAATATAGAGCAGTGTCATAAAACTCCCAGAACACCTCCAACTGCATAGCAACACCCTGGCAACCACATAAACACTTTAGCAAATATAGAGCAGTTTTATAAAACTTTCAGAACACCTTAGCAACTACATAGCAACACCCTGGCAACCACATAAACACTTTAGCAAATATAGAGCAATGTGTGGTAAAACTCTCTGAACATATCAGCAACTGCATAGAAGAAAATGCAGAACTAGGTGTTTTTAATGCTAAAAATATCTGCTACTATAATTCAAAACCCACAAACCTAAGTAATAAACTTCAAGCTACTAACGTAAATATGTTGCACTTGAGACTACTAAAAAATGAACACACTTGCATCGTTAAGACTGACTCATTACTGTACAGCGTCAGAAAACCATATTGAATTCGTTAGAATAACGTGTATTGGTGAATCCCAGAATAAGACCAAGAATGTGTGTTAAGAAAGTCAATATTAATTTCATGTTCACTTTGAAACATGCAGCTGTATTCTGGCACAGGACGGATTCAATAATACTGTGCTAGCTGATCTACACAGGCTTTTAAAACAAGATGTGATCTGGTCCAGCTGGTCTCCTGGTGTTACTGAAAACACTCGCCACTTTCACTTTAGTGAGTTTAGCGTCTCTCCTGAGTGTGATGGATGAAGTATGAATGCCTTCCTGTCTTTGCTAACGTTGCACAAGCTTCACGTTCCTGTAAACCGGCGCTCGGCTCAGGTAGGAAGCGTTTTTTTTGTGTATTGTCTCGAAGAATTTGGAACGGATGGAGAAACATGGCTCAGCATTCCCACATTCCCGTCTCATCTGGATCAGCTCATACTTGTTCTGCACAAGGCCAAACGCTTGAATAAAATCATTCCCATAATACAGACCCTCAACAAAGGTATATTCATGAATTCATGGCACTTAACAAATGGACCTTTCATACTATATCAATAAAGAGTTTTCTATTACTTTGTACCTTGAAACAAAAATTATATCTTTGTTTTACATTTTCTTACACCAATAATAATATAATGTAATTTTCTGCATTCAGCCTACTTTTTGTCGAATTTGTGTTTTTTAGGCAAAATTATCATTTTTCAAGCCCCATAATCCTAAGTATTATACTTTGAAACTTAATTCGTCACGTGGCTTCAGATGTAAGTGATTTCCTGTGGAGCTTTTTGAGGACAGGGTTGCTATACTTTTCCAAACATATACCCTATAGCATATGATGACCTATTGCAAATTCTCTAAAACCAGGGAGTTGCTATGTGGTTGCTAAAGTGTTTTAAGCGGTTGCCAGGGGGGTTGCTTTTCAGTTGCTAAGGTGTTTTGATATTTTTAGCACATTGCAATGTGGTTGCTAAAGTAATTTAGGTGGTTGCCAGGGGGTTCCTATGCAGTTGCTAAGGTGTTCTGAGATTATTATTATTTTTGCACATTGCCATATGGTTGTCAGTTAGTTTTAGGTGGTTACCAGGGTGTTGCTATGCAGTTGGTTTTAGGTGGTTGCCAGGGCGTTGCTATGCAATTGCTTAGGTGTTCTGAGTGTTTTAAGCACATTGCAATGTGGTTGGTTGCTAAAATGGTTTAGGCGGTTGCCAGGGGGTTGCTATGCAGTTGATTGGGTGTTCTGATATTTTTAGCACATTGCAATGTGGTTGCTAAAGTAATTTAGGTGGTTGCCAGGGGGTTCCTATGCAGTTACTAAGGTGTTCTGAGATTATTATTATTTTTGCACATTGCCATATGGTTGTCAGTTGGTTTTAGGTGGTTGTCAGGGCGTTGCTATGCAGTTGGTTTTAGGTGGTTGCCAGGGCGTTGCTATGCAATTGCTTAGGTGTTCTGAGTGTTTTTAAGCACATTGCAATGTGGTTGCTTGCTAAAATGGTTTAGGCGGTTGCCAGGGGGTTGCTATGCAGTTGATTGGGTGTTCTGATATTTTTAGCACATTGCAATGTGGTTGCTAAAGTAATTTAGGTGGTTGCCAGGGGGTTCCTATGCAGTTATTAAGGTGTTCTGAGATTATTATTATTTTTGCACATTGCCATATGGTTGTCAGTTGGTTTTAAGTGGTTGTCAGGGCGTTGCTATGCAGTTGGTTTTAGGTGGTTGTCAGGGCGTTGCTATGCAATTGCCTAGGTGTTCTGAGTGTTTTTAAGCACATTGCAATGTGGTTGGTTGCTAAAGTGGTTTAGGCGGTTGCCAGGGGGTTGCTATGCAGTTGATAAGGTGTTCTGATATTTTAATTCACATTGCCATATGGTTGCTGGAGGGTTTTAAGTGGTTGCCAGGGAGTTGCTATGAAGTTGTTAAGGTGTACAGACTGGTTTTTTGACATGTTTTTAGTGTGTATGTGGTTGTTGTTATATATTGTGTACCACCATGAACTGCATAGCAACAAGCTAAAAACACCCTGGAATCGTGGCAGTGTGTGTTGCACGGGCTCCAGACACCTTGTCTGTCTTGAGAATAAGTAAATATGTATTGTACAAAACCAGGTTCTGTTAGACATCATCTAAACACATGCGTACAACCCTCCATCCGAAATTACTGCAGTAAATAAATGGTCGAAAACGGCTGATTCCAGTTTTATGCTTCTAGGAAACTCACACCAGGGCTCAGAAAGTCGGGCTTTCACCTGGCAGGTGATAACGATTGTGGCCTGTATTTTGTTAAGTTCTGCCAAAACTGTGCACTGGTGGTCTGGTCTTAATTACATCTTCTTTTTTTAAAAAGCACTACATTTTAAGGCATAATGGAGCCATATTTGGATTACACATAAATGACTGTTGAATGAGTGTCAGTGGGGGTGTATTTTTACAGCCTCCACGTGGAGCTAGTTATCACATTTATGTCAACTCTAAAAGAAAATACACAGAGGAGAGTATTGTGCACGTGCATGTGCTGAACTGCATATGCTGACTTTTTTTCTAAGATTTTTGATGATGAAAAATTATTTTCTATAATAGTATACCAAAAATACAGAAACATTTTCTGCAGTCAACCATCAAATACACAGTAGTGTGGTGTAATATAGGATGGTAAGAGGTGGTTTCTCTTAATGTGAACATGGTTTTGTCCCATCAATAACTGTGAACATTGCTATGCAGTTGCTAAGGTGTTCTGAGAATTTCAGGACATTGCTCTATAGTTGTTAAAGTGTTTATGTGGTTGCCAGGGTGTTGCTATGCAGTTGCTGCGGTGTTCTGAGAGTTTTATGACATTGCTCTATAGTTGCTAAAGTGTTTATGTGGTTGACAGGGTGTTGCTATGAAGTTGCTGAGGTGTTCTGAGAGCTTTAAGACATTGCTCTATAGTTGTTAAAGTGTTTATGTGGTTGCCAGGGTGTTGCTATGCAGTTGCTGCGGTGTTCTGAGAGTTTTATGACATTGCTCTATAGTTGCTAAAGTGTTTATGTGGTTGACAGGGTGTTGCTATGAAGTTGCTGAGGTGTTCTGAGAGCTATAAGACATTGCTCTATAGTTGTTAAAGTGTTTATGTGGTTGCCAGGGTGTTGCTATGCAGTTGCTGCGGTGTTCTGAGAGTTTTATGACATTGCTCTATAGTTGCTAAAGTGTTTCTGTGGTTGACAGGGTGTTGCTTTGAAGTTGCTGAGGTGTTCTGAGAGCTTTAAGACATTGCTCTATAGTTGCTAAAGTGTTTATGTGGTTTCCAGGGTGTTGCTATGCAGTTGCTGTGGGGTTCTTTGAGTTTTTAGCACATTTCTATGCGGTAGCTAAAATGTTTTAGGTGGTTTCCAGGGTGTTGCTGTGCAGTTGCTAAGGTGTACCATTTACCATTTATTTATTTTTACTGATTTGAAGTCTGCATGCTAATTCCCTCATTCATGCTGACATGTTTTAAAACCTAGTCGGCTGCAAGCGGAGAATGCATTTGTGTGAACAAGCCTATTTTGCTCTTCACCACCAGCTGTTGATGATGGAGCAACAAAACGACACATTGATGCTCCTCATGAAAGAGCATTGTAAGTGTACACGGAATAATGAACCATTATAATAGTTAATTGTTTTGTCAAAACTATTGAACGTAAGAAAGGTAGATTATCTTTATTATTTTTTATTCTACAAAACATATGGTTGCATTTAGATAAAAGACTAATCTGTCATCTGTTCTACCTCAGTAGAGCCAGCTGTGGATTAAACTGCAACAGACGTTTATCTCTCTAACCATAAATAATATCTGACGTTGAACTGTGAGGGTGGCTGTTTTTAACATTAAATTGAGAGAATGAGTTGAGTGAGTTGAGAGAAGTTGAGTGAGTTGAGAGAATTTAAAGGGGTGGTAAGACACAACTTCACTTTTCTAACTGTAGTTAGTGTGTAATGTTGCTGTTTGAGCATAAACAACATCTGCAAAGTTACAACGCTCAGAGTTCAGAGCAAAGGGAGATTTTTGCTTTTAGAGAAAAGGACTACAACAAACGGCTGGTAGGGACTACACGAGCTTCCTCCCGGGTTAGTGACATCACAACCCTAGAATTTACATAAGCCCCGCCCCCGGGACACGCAGTGCATGATGAGGAGAGGAAGAGTTGCCGTATAAGAGGATATGTGTGAGTCAGCTCAAACTGTAGCATCCGTCTCTTCACATGCAATAGAAAGTCCCTCTGTGTGCATCTCACAACAGTTCCTATACGAGCGATTTATAGATAATCATGACAGAATATGCTAATGAAGATAGTTAACTCCACATCAGCAACATAAATTCATGTTTATGCGTTAAACATACTCTTTAAGTTGGTTCGTTTTAGTCACATAAAGTCATAATTATGATATAAAAGTTTGAAATTATGAAAAAAATTAACTTTTTGTCATAGTTATGACTTATGTTGTAATTTTTACTTTTTATATCATTATTATGACTTATCTCATCATTTTGACTTGTGTAGAGTCAATTTTGACTCATGCCATAATTATGACTTAGTATCTAATAATTGTGTCTTTTATCTCATAATTATAACTTATTATCTCATAATGTTGTCATAGTTATGACTTATGTGTTTTATCTCATAATTGTGATTTATCTCATAATTTAAATTAATGTTATAATTTAAGGAATTAGTATGTCATAATTTAAGGAATTAGTATGTCATAACTTTGAATTGTCAAAATTATGACTTCATGTCTAATAATTTTGTCTTTTTATCTCATAATTATGATTTACTATCTCATAATTTTGGCTTATGTCATATTTATGACTTAGTATCTAATAATTTTGTTTCATCTCATAATTATAACTTATTATCATGATTTCAGTATTTTTTAATCTCATAATTAATACTTATTTTATCATAATTTAAGCAAGATTTGTTTCCTTATATGGCAGAAACAGGCTTCTATACTATATCTCCTTCAGTGTATGTCTGTAGGGTTTTTTGTCCCGTTTTATCAACAGGTGAAGCCTGATCGCCTAGAAATATAATACACTACTCAACAAGCCACACAATCACAGGTATCATTCACATGAGATAGTGACAGTGATGCTTGTTTTAGCAAACAGCTTTAATTACAGACAGAATTTCTCATGAAAGGGCTGAGGTATGCATGCTTTGTGTAAACGATATAATGAGTATATATCTCAGTGTACAGTCAGTCACCCTGGGTGGGTTCTGTATTCAATAGCACGGCACATTCTTGTTTACTTAGTCTCTGTTTTGCACTGATTTGGCTCATATTACCCCCTCTCAGCCTCTAAACACCACCGGGGTGATGGAATAACACAGACTTCAGTAATTACCGCACAAAATCACCCCAATCAATTACACGTGTAAGGGAAGTAAAGCAAACACTGGCTCTGATTCCAGTGCTGGAACTGTACGTATTATATGAGCTATTCAGATATTAAAATGCACGTACAGATAGATCGGGAGTTTCGGTCTTGAGGCATGAAACGTCTAGTTTTTGTCATCTGATCATTGGTGTTGTATCTGTTTCTCTTTTGTGTGATATGAACGAGGCTCGAGGAGTCACACGAGGACAGATTTTTCCTTCTAGGATGCATTTTTCTGAGTCTTACAGCAATCGAGAACCAATGACACCGGCGTACGGCACTGCTGCGTGTAAATAGTGTTATGTAAGCGTTCCGTAGGGGATGATGGATGTTCTGATGGAAAACTGAGACTCTCGTTGAGGCCTTTAGATGTCAGAATCTCCAGCAGTCTCTCTAAATCACAGTGGTGTAGGGCCTGAGAGAGAGTGAGCCTCAGAACAAGTGAGATGGAGAGAGAGAGAGAGAGAGAGAGAGAGAGAGAGAGAGAGAGAGAGAGACGGGAAAGAACAGTGTACTTCATACTAGCCCACAGTCCTCCAGGCATTTGTGTGTGGATGAGAGACTCCTGACAGCTGTTGGTGAACGTGTCTTATCCAGGCCGGAAATGTTGTGCGTGTTTGTCGTCATTTAGCTTTTAACGTGTTCAGCAGAAACTGCACTAATGCCAAACGCCTCATTTCTCAGCTGACACTTGGAGAGCTTTACGTCTTTGTTACTGATACAGTATAATGAAAATGCTCAGGATCTGAATAAACTGCTTTCCCTGGTGTGTTTTTGCCCAAATTGTGGGATGTTGCCAAGGTGTTCCCATATTATCATAGGATGTTGCCAGGGTGTTGCTAAGCTATCATAGAAGGTTGCCAGGGGGTTGCTATGTTATCATGGGAGGTTGCCAGGGTGTTGCTAGGTTATCATAGGAGGTTACCAGGGTGTTACTAAGCTATCAAAGAAAGTTGCCAGGGTGTTGCTATGTTATCATGGGACGTTACCCGGGTGTTGCTAGGCTATCATATGAGGTTACCAGGGTGTTGCTTTGTTATCATGGGAGGTTGCCAGGGTGTTGCTAGGTTATCATAGGAGGTTGCCAGGGTGTTACTAAGCTATCATAGAAGGCTGCCAGGGTGTTGCTATGTTATCATGGGAGGTTACCCGGGTGTTGCTAGGCTATCATATGAGGTTGCCAGGGTGTTGCTATGTTATCATGGGAGATTTCCAGGGTGTTGATAGGCTTTTATTGGAGGTTACCAGTGTGTTTTGCTAGACTATAGTAGAAGGTTGCCTGAGTGTTGCTATCTTATCATGGGAGGTTGCCAGGGTGTTCCTATGTCATCATATGAGGTTGCCAGGGTGTTGCTAGGCTTTTATTACCAGGGTGTTTTGCTAGACTGTTGCCAGGGTGTTGTCTATGTTATCATGGGAGGGAGGTTTTGCTAGGCCATTGTGGGAGGTTGCCAGAGTGTTGCTAGGCTATCATGGGCCAGGGTGTTACCAGGGTGTTGCTAGGTTATTGTGGTAGGGTGCCAGGGCGTCACTATGCAGGGATTTTAGCATTCCATGTAACTCTGTCGGTGAGACATGCTGAAGATGAATTGTTAGGATTGTGTTCAAATCACTGCAGTAAAAGTGATGCATTACTTAAATGGTAAAAGTAAAAATGGGGTCACAAAACCAATGTTTTGGGAGGCTGGAACCAGTGTCTGTAGAGCCGTGGCTTTTCGATGAACTTCTCTCACAAATAAAATCCTAAAAGTCTCTTTCTTTCAGGTTAATACCTCTTCCTGTTCCATTAACCACAGAGAGGCCTTACACACACACACACACACACACACACACACACACACACACACACACACACACACACACACTCTGGACGCTGAGACTTCCGATCTCCAGGACCCTCATGCGCCTCAACATCCGCCCCAGGAATGCAGATTGCAGGGTAGCAGTTTCACCCTCCTGCCTCGACACACACCACACACAGAGACGCTCATTACGGGTCTGATGCATTGCACACACACGGAGAACAAGATGCTGGTATAAAGACCATTCATCAGTCTACAATATCATGTGCTCTAATTTTAGCTATTGGTTAAAAAACTGCAATTAGACAACATTGTGCATGTATACGATTAGTGCATTTAAATGTAGAGTGTGTGTGTGTGTGTGTGTGTGTGTGTGTGTGTGTGTGTGTGTGTGTGTGTGTGTGTGTGTGTGTGTGTGTGTGTGTGTGTGTGTGTGTGTGTGTGTGTGTGTGTGTGAGTGCGTGCAGTGTTTTATTGTTGTGTTTCTTGAGCTGTTGAGCGAGGCGTCCCGTTACAAAGATAACACTAAAACACAATTAACCCCCGCGACACTCGAGACGTGTTTCCTGGAGTTGGTTTACCCGCTCTGACAGGTATCGTGAGGGGGCTATTGAACGCTTTTGTGTTTACTTTGGACCAAACACACCTCACACAAGGACACGTGCAACTCGAGTCTGACATGAACCTGTCGAACAAGCACTCTTATTCAACACTGAAGACGGGACCAAGTTCCTCATCGCTGTTTATTTAACCGTGTAAACTGAGCCGCATCTCAAACTACTGATGGCTTTATTTATTCTGTTAAGAAAATGTTAGCATAAAACAATTTCACACAAACATGTTTCAGAAAATGAGAGAATGGGCTCAGGATCTGAGCACTTTTCCAGTGCATTTTTTTCATAGCATATGATAGCCTTATAAACAACATGATTTATAATAAACCGTCTGAAAGATGCTTGATTGAGTTAAAACAAGCTTTCACCCTCGTGCTTAGTTCAGTTCTCAGTTTGAATGTGTATTGTTTATTTATGTTACATACGCGTGACTTGAAAATGCATTTATCATCTGTCCTTAATGGGCTTCACACTGCAAAAAAATATTCTTACTTAATATTTTTGGCTTGTTATCCTGTACAGATAGCTAAATATTCTTAAATCAAAATGCATTTACTTGAGAAGCACACTTCTGAAACAAATATCAGAATTACAGTCAGACCAACATGTATTCAGACTCCTTCAACATTTCTCATATTATCAGTTTATTGGCTATAGTTTATAAAATGGTAATAAATATGCCGTTCTCAGATCAGTTGATATGTCACTGGTTTTGTCCGTCCTTCTGTTAGACTCTCACACATGAATTATGATGAATATCTGTCAGCTGGTAAATTTAACTACACGATTAGAGAATACCAGTTTAGCTCCACCAGTGACCAAGCAATGCTTCATGTTGTTCAGTCTGTGTGTAAAAAGAGCATCAGCAGTTACAGAAAAACACTGAAGAAAACATGATCAGCTCAAAGTGGAGAATCATTTCTGGCCCCAAATGTCACTGGTAGTCACTGTATGAAGAGTTATTGTGTGTAATATGTCTCAGTTTACTTTATTTTGCTCTCCTCACTTACAGAAATCAACTACAGTGTCCTCACACACTAGTGGAAAAAAAATTGTCTGAATCATTATTGGTTATACTGTAAGTGAGTTTATGCTTAAACCAAGAAATTAAAATCTGCTGATGAGGTTATATTTCAAGAATATTTTCTGACCCCGTTGGCAAATATAAGTAAAGTGTTTCTAGAAGATACGTGTTAAAGTCGATGCACGTGTGCGAAAGCGAGCAAGGTGATAACAAACCAGAATCTGCAATTCCTCCTAAATTATGAGCCATTTCTTCCCCTCTGCGCTGAAACTCGTACTGTACGTCCTGCTGTGCACTTCCCTCCTTTCAGATGTGTGTTGATAATGACAGACACATGCTCTACCCGTAACCATAATTACACACACATTCACACATAAGTGTATTTTGGAAGCGGAGAGAAGTGATGTGGTTCTCCATATAATCATATCCGCTTCAAGCATTGATCACTATCTTTAAGGCCGATCGTGTGCGTGTGTGTGTGTGTGTGTGTGTCGGTCATGTTCATACATGTGGTGGTGAATGTATGTTTACACTGGGCGACTAAATCCACACAAAAATCTGATTCCAGGTCATGATGATGCGGAACAGCGGACGTGTGAAAACAGCCTCGAGTTTTACTTTGAGTAATCACATAAAATCAAAAGAAATAAAATAAGAAACGTTATTTTTTATTATGAAAACACATTTACTGTATAAATCCCTCAATAAACCCATGTGACTGCCTCAGCGTCTGTGATTGGATAACGGGAGTAACCAGTGGACCAATGGCGTCGCAGCGTCTCTAATGCTGGTTTGGTGTTTCTGAAAGTGGAAGTGTGTGATCAGAATGATTGTGTTTAATTCCCTCCAGAAGCGTCTCACACACACGAGTGTGTTCCCGAACACCAGCATCTGTTTGTGTGTTTCTGACGCTCCACACACTCGTTTATGATGGAGGGAAAAGAGAAATCTTATTTTACTATTGGTAATAAGAATGAGATTTCTCATTTGTTTGTTTGTGCATTGATTTATTCATGCATTGATTTGTGAATACACCAGTGAATAAGCGAGAGTGCTCCAGCTGTGTTATCTCTTCATGCGTTCTGCTGCTCAGTTAGCATGTTTCGTGTCTACACCAGTGAATGTACGGTGGTTCCTGTTGTCGCTGAGCTCGAGTGCTCCAGCTGTGTTATCTCTTCATGCGTTCTGCTGCTCAGTTAGCATGTTTCGTGTCTACACCAGTGAATGTACGGTGGTTCCTGTTGTCGCTGAGCTCGAGTGCTCCAGCTGTGTTATCTCTTCATGCGTTCTGCTGCTCAGTTAGCATGTTTCGTGTCTACACCAGTGAATGTACGGTGGTTCCTGTTGTCGCTGAGCTCGAGTGCTCCAGCTGTGTTATCTCTTCATGAAAAGCATCATGACTGCGGTGTGGGGAGGAGTTGGAGAAGCGGATGGAAAATTAAAAGCACAGTGAAACTGTAATTTCCCCTTCTTCTCCTGCGACCCGACTCCTCTAAGCTGGTATCAAAACACTAGAAGGGGTGCCAGACCCCCGTTTGACGTCAAAAGTGTTTTCCCTCGAGGCTGATGGGATTTTATTCCCCGCTAACCGCTCACGTCAGAGCTGGGCTTCGACACAAGACCCCGTCCCTGCGCTCACTTGGCTTGACTGCATGTTTCTTACGGTAATCCTTCGCTCTGAGACTCGTGCACATGTCAGCCGTGACCCCGCTCACTCGCAGGCCCCTGTAATGACCCCTGACCCCTGTAATGACCCTTATCATCTCGATTCGCTGGATCGTCTCATTTCTGCCGTGCACGAGGAGCGCTGTTCTCAGAGGCCAACGCGTGCCTGAAAAGATTTACTAGAGGTTCTGGAAAACAGAAACAATTAAATGTGAGGGTTTTTTAAAGAATTGAGATCGCCAACTTTCAGCTGGTGGATCACGACCACAAAATTAGTTGCAGGTCTTTATTTATTTTATCATTTTGTCAGCTGTGTTATTTACCATTTATTTCATTTTAGCCTATTTTTTCTAAATTGCTTATTTACTTTCCCAAATCAGGGTTATTATTGTTAATTAAAACTACATCTATAAAAAAAAACATTTGTGTTAACTGAAATAAAGCTGAAAAAATGTAAATATAAATACTAGATGGAAACCTTGCAAATGCATTCATTTATGCATGTTTTATTTATTTGTTATGTTTATTGCATAATCCAAATTAGGGAAAATTTATTGAATTATCCTTAAAATATAAATAAAACTTGAAATAAACTAAAAAATGTTTTCTTGACAGCTGATTGAAATACGTTAAAGCTGAAGCACTAAAATTACTATCTGGAAATCCAAACTAAAACTAAAATTACAATTAAAATGAATTAAACCTGAATGTTAAAATAAAAAATAAAAACAAGAAAATTACAAAAGCCCATAACAAAATTTCTAAAATTATTAAATAAATATTAATATATATATATATATATATTATATATATATATATAAAATAACACTGAAATCCCTTTAATAGCTCATGAAATTTAAATAGAGAGCAAATAAACCAGTCCCTCCTGCCTCTCAGAAGTTTCTCATGAGAGTCTCCTATAGTTTCAGTGGAGATCTCAACAATGTGCTCAACATTTGCTCAAGATACCAAAGTCTGCGATGAAAACTCAACACGAGCGTCTCCACACTCCTCCTGTTCTCCGACGACCGGTGTCTCGTGAGTCTGATTTGATTCTCCACAGGAATCTTGGGACAAAACATCTGAGAACATCTGAGTTCCTCAACAATACAAAAGCTCTTCTGAGCAATAGAAATGTTCAAATAATGTTTTGCTATAATGTTTCCCTTTAAGTTCTGAATATTTAAAAAAAAACTTAATTACAGTATGTGAATATTAAGGGAACGTTCCATTTTTATCATTTTACAAACATCATGGGAACATTTTAGAGTCTTTTAGAGAACATTCAAAAGTAACTAAAAAGTTTCAGGAAAAAAATATTCTATAAACAATGTATAAATATAATTTGTGTGCTAAATTTGAGGATGTTATTAAATACCAGATAACTTTGAACAAAATGTTCTATTAATATTAGTGTTTGGTTCATAACATTGCCAGAACGTTCCCTGACGGCTGTGTTTCTGTTCCCCATAGTGAATCACTGTAAACAGTAATAAACAAAGACCTGTAATGTTTCCATCAGAACACTCACTCTTCTCTTGAACGTCAGTCAATCGAGGGAAGCCAGAGAACAACAGCTGTTCAGTCTCTAATCACGGCGCTTTCCAAACCTCGTCCAGATGTTCCTGCAGGTGAGGAGCAACACTTTCATCTTAATGATCACCCTCGTCCAGCTTCAGAACGGTCCCGAGCACTTTTATCCTACAGACAAATCGGTGAAAGTACAGAAGTGTGGGAAGAGATCTGCTCACCAAGGCTGCATTTATTAATCAAAAATTTAAAACAGTTAGAAACAATTTAGAACAGCTGTTTTCTATGTGAATATCTAGTAAAGTGTAATTTATTCCTGTGATCAAAGCTGAGTTTCAGCATCATTACTCCAGTCTTCAGTGTCACATGATCCGTCAGAAATCAGGATAATATGAGGATTTATTTTGTGACTTTATTGTCACTTTTGATCAATATAATGCGTCATTGCTGAATTAATTTCTGGCTCTCAACTTATGCCACAGGTTCTTCTGTTCTTCTTCATATTCTTCCTTTTCAAACTACTGAAACTTTGAGACTCATTGGTAAAAAGTGATCAAACTTTGCATATACAGATTATTTCTGAGAGGATGGTTTAGCAACAAATACTCATATTATGAAAAGTCTGAAAGTTTGAAACTCGGGTTAACTCTTAGAGTAATGGACTTGACATTTCAGACACATCTCATGAAGAACAACTGTGCCGTCTGGATCTTTGATATCTGCATTTATGATTTTCCACTTACCGTAACGGTTGAGTGTTAAAACCACGTCATCAGGAACTCTGAAAATGATCCGCACAGAATTTGGCACAAATGCTCTTTGGACATCTCTCAAAATAAAATGCTATGAAATACTAGATTGGAAAGAACATTGGCACAGTTATTACGGCATAACTTATGACTGTGTTTATCTTGCATTTGAGATTGGGGACAATGAGCCTGACATGCTGTTTAAATGAATGATCTTATAGTAAACTGCTGATGTGAAAGTTTCATGGATACACGAACATGAACGGCCTCTTCTAGGTGAACTGCTTTGCAAATATTTAAGATTACAAATGAAAGACTGTAGTAATAATGACCCTTCCAACTTGTACTTCTGTGCAAATGTTTGCCACACGCTGATTCTCATCTATGGGGCCGAAGCCCAAAAACAGCTTAATGAAACATAAGTAAGTGAACAAACCTCTACGAGGCTTTAATATATTAGCAATTACACGTATAAAGTTTGGTGTCAATATGTCAAATCTTTCCAGAGATGCATCAGAAGCAGTTTGGCATTATTTTGGTATATGAAAACGGTTTCGTCTATCGACACGAAATCCGTAACATTTTGCCGACATGAGCTAAAGATATTCTGATTCAAATTTCGTGAAAAATCGGACAAACGGTCTAGAAGAAGTTAAAAAAATATATATTTTTTTAAGTATATCATAATCGTGGACAAGAAGTTGAGCTGATATGGCAAATTTGGCATCTATGTTCTCGGCATGACCCAAGAAATCTGTTGAGACGAGTTTCATTACAATACGCGTTCTGCACCGAATCTAAAGAATCCAGTCCCGTGATTTTCGTTCAAACTGTTCAAAAGATAAAGCAAAAATTTTAAAAATGCATATCTCATGCCCACTAGGTGGCGCTGTGCCAAAACTGTGTAGGTACCCTCATGTCTTGATTGTCATAATACACACCAACTTACGTCAGAATACGCTGAAGCGTTGCGGAGATAAGCCTCATGTCTGTTGTGGCGTGCTGTTTGTCAAATTTGTTTGCGCGTTAACAGAGAACGGTTTGACGAATTGACTTAAATTCCATGATTATTTGTCAGCATGGTCTGAGGATGATCTGATTAATTTTTTGTGAAAATCGGAGCAACGGTCTAGGAGAAGTTAAAAAAAAGTAGGTTTTTAAAGAAAACAAAGTGGTGGATTAGTCAGTGAATGTCAAATAACACGCAAGCGAATTCGACAAAGCACGTCAAAATAAATATTATATATATATGCTATATATCCGCAACGCTTTAGCGTATTCCCACCAAATTTAGTGTACGTCATAATAACCATGACCTGAGTGTACCTGCACAGTTTCAGCTCAGTACCACCTAGTGGTCAGGAAACACAATTCACCATTTTCTCATATCGGCCATTTTGGGCATCATTTTAATCTTCATCGTAAAAAATGCTATACTTTACTAATTCTTTGGTGTAACGCTATGAAACTTGAGTGCTCTGCAGGTACTCAAAATGTTGTGAGACAGCGCCACCTTGTGATCAAAACTTATAATGAAATTTTAAAAAATGCTAATTGCTTTTGATTAATTTTGCTTTTTTTTCTAATGAAACTAGTCTTAATAGTTGTCGAGTCATGTCGGGAACAAAGATACCAGTTTTTTCATAGTTGGCTGGACTTTGCAGGCCAGATTTTCACCAAATTAAAGCAAAACCTGACAAAGGCAAAATGCTTAGTAAGAAAAAAAAATGCATTTATATTTGTTTTTTGCAGTTGTTGTGACATTTAGAATGTCTTCAGAGAAACCCTCGCGCTTCCTTTATCATGCATGTCCTGTGAAGTTTGAACAGTGATAGCGTCTGCATCAGGCAACATTGGTATCTTGACAGTGATGCTGTCCATGTTCACTTGTTCGCTCTCTTCCAATCCCGCTCTTGCGTCAGTTCTGGGAAGCGTACGTCAGATATTGACAGAGGGATGGCCTCTGTTTTCGTCACATTCCTCAATCGAATGACTGAAGCAACTCCAGAACCAAATGCAGCTCCTTACGTAAAACCTGCATTAACCTTTAACCTTCACCTGTGACCTCTGCACTTAACCTGATCTTCACCCCCACCCTAACCCTTCATATCCTAAACTCAGGAATGTGTGTTTACTTTCAATTCATTAGGAAAATCCAAACAGAACCTGGATTGGACTGAACCTGGATCTGATTACCCTGTTCTTGAGTTTGTGCCACAGTTCTGTGATGCAGAAATAGTTTTAGTAAAACCCTTAAAATAAGAGACTTTTTAAAGGAATAGTTCAACAAAAATAAAACTAGCTTGTCATGATGTTTGAGTTATGGTGAAGAGGACATAAACTTGCATCTGTTCCTCACACAAATATGCCTTCAGAAGTATTATATTATATTATATTAGCCTATATTATATTACAATTTTAATTGTTTGTCATATTGTTGTGCAGGTTTGTATATTATATTATATTTATTATTTTTCGTCATATTGTTTGTTTCTCACAAAAATATTTATTTGTCTATTTGTTTGTTTGTTTGTCTATTTGTCTTTTTGCATGTTTTACGCACACAGCATTATATTATATTACTATATTTGTTTTCTTATTTGTCATGTTCTTGTGCAGATTCTTTTCTCACACAATCATTTTATATTCATTCATTCATTCCTTCATTATTTATCTCTCTATCTTCTTGCATGCACACAAAAATGACTTCAGAAAACTTGAAAATTGAAAACAGTGGAATAGTCCATGTACAATTCAAATTGTTATAATTTGTTTATTTAGTCATTTGTTATACAGGAATGGTTTTATTGGGAGTAAACGATAACGTAATTGTAATTGCTGATGTCTTTGTTAGAGCTGGGTTCGAGTGAACGTTTCGAGACACAAACCACTACCGAAGCTGGAGCGGATCATTAGTGGACCGGGCCGGATGCCAGTTCAGAGCCAGGATTGGACTCATCAAACATATCAAATTAGGAAGGTTGGCAACGTTCTCACATTATAAATCACACACTAATACTTCTAATTGAATGTGGCACGATAAATTGATCAAAGCAAGTCACATCCAGAGGAATATATTCCGAGGTCATGAGCAATTCATCTGATGCGCCGGGGTCCAAGGTCGAGTTCTGAGAAAGCCTGCCACGTCCGACTCGGAACTGCATGTGTTGAGGAAACCAGTCCAGATCCAAAGCCTGGATTCCGGACCGTGAATCAGTTCTGATAAACGTTTTTTTTACATTCCAATAGACACGTTTGCGTACACTGTGGTGAAGTAAATACTACAGAAAAAAACGAAGTAATTTACATTAAAAAGTTTGTTCAGGCAAGAATTTAAAAAAAAAGTAAATTCTATAGAAATACTCAATTCAATCGTGTAGAAATGAAAGCGTAAATATCAACGTTATAAAATTAAGTAAAATTACTCAACTTTTCTGATACTGATGTTCCCATCATGCACTGGGCCTTGAATAATTAATGAGGTTGATTTTTCACTGTTTTCACTGTATTTACACTGTTTTATCATTTTCTACTTAAAATGACACCTTCAAACACAAAAACGATCCATCAAATGTTACCGTCACTGTGTATTGTCTGAGTTCTCTGCGTTCACACATATAATTTCTGAATTGAAAATATGGTGACACACATTATATCTATTGTATTAATTATGATTATAAAAGATGAATGTATTACAAAGGAAACGTAAACCAAATAGATATTACTCCACCTTTTATTAGCCAAGTACAAATTTCTTATTTTCTATGTTACTTTCACTTAACTGAGTTAAGTAGAGTTTACTTAATTCCATGGGTGAAATTTACTCAAAAAATATTCGTGCAAAAACTTGCCAAAGAAAATTTAAGTTTTCCCGTGTAGTTTAAATATTTAGCAAAATTATTAATTAAAAACAAATTTATATATATTTTGTAATGTCAAAAATAGTTCATTTTTTTTGTGTAAAATGTCCATACTGCCCACTGCTAATCTTTAATATTAAGAAGCATATTTTGTGTTTGAACTGATGTGAGTGGATGCAAATATAATTTTATGGTACTTTTTGCAATTTCCAGATCGTGTCAGTGCCGTGCCATACAGTATTTATGTTCATTGTATGGTAAAGAGCGTGAATATTCTGCAGAAATATAAAATCATACAGGTTTAGATCAACATGAGAGGACAGGATGATAGAAGGATCAGTTTCTCAACAGGATTTTCTTTACGCTGGACTTTATCTTTATGTATAGTTTGTTGGTCCAGATCAAGATTAAGAAGAACAAATACAGTA
The DNA here is from genome assembly GCA_030578275.1 of Meda fulgida. Taxonomy (NCBI): domain Eukaryota; kingdom Metazoa; phylum Chordata; class Actinopteri; order Cypriniformes; family Leuciscidae; genus Meda; species Meda fulgida. Next base: position 1,077,527 of record CM060616.1, on the reverse strand, counting down.
ATTCAATATGTTACCTGTAAGTATAACGTTATAATGTATAAAGCAGATATGAGGCTGTGATTTTAGAGGTGTACTGCCCTAACGAAAGGCAGAGAGAGTTACACCCATGCTTTGTGTTGTTGTATTGTTTTAGTACATTGCTATACGGTTGCTAGATTGTTACGGGGGTTTTCTGGGGGGCTGGTTGCTGTACAATTGCTAGGGATTTCTGGGTGGTTGCTAGGACGTTGCTAGGTGGTTGCTATGGGGTTGTGGGTCACTTCTGTGATATTTTGGTTCATTGCTAGGATGTTGCAATGTGGTTGCTAGGGTGATCGCTGTGCAATTACCTGGGTATTCTGGGTGGTTGCTATGAGTTGGTAGGGAGTTTTGAAGGGTTGCTAGCGTGATCGCTGTACAGTCAACTGGGTTTCCTGGGTGATTGCTATGCAATTGCTTGGGTTTTATGGGTGGTTTATATGCAGTTGCTAGGATGTTATAAGGGGTTGCTAGTGGGTTTGCTATTCTGGGTGGTTGCTATGCAGTTGCTAGAGTGTTATGAGGGAGGGGTTGCTAGGGTGGTTGCTATGCAGTTGCAAGGATGTTAGGAGAGGTTGCTAGGGGGATTGCTATTCTGGGTGATTGCTTTTCAGTTGCTAGGTTGTTATGAGCGAGCAGTTGCTATGCCAAAGGTGTGGGGGGGTTGTGTGTCATTGCTGTGATATTCTGGGTGGTTGCTAGGGCGCTGCTTAGTGGTGGCTAGAGTGTTCTGAGAGGTTGCTAGGGTGGTTGCTATATAGATGTTAAGGTGTTCTGGGTGGTTGCTAGGGCGCTGCTTAGTGGTGGCTAGAGTGTTCTGAGAGGTTGCTAGGGTGGTTGCTATGTAGATGTTAAGGTGTTCTGGGTGGTTGCTAGGGCGCTGCTTAGTGGTGGCTAGAGTGTTCTGAGAGGTTGCTAGGGTGGTTGCTATATAGATGTTAAGGTGTTCTGGGTGGTTGCTAGGGCGCTGCTTAGTGGTGGCTAGAGTGTTCTGAGAGGTTGCTAGGGTGGTTGCTATGTAGATGTTAAGGTGTTCTGGGTGGTTGCTAGGGCGCTGCTTAGTGGTGGCTAGAGTGTTCTGAGAGGTTGCTAGGGTGGTTGCTATGTAGATGTTAAGGTGTTTTGGGTGGTTGCCAAGTCTTTGCTATGAGTTTGTGCGTCATTGCTGTGACATACTGGGTGATTGCTGAGGCGTTACTTTATGGTTGCTATGGTGGTTTCTACAGTGTTCTGGGTGGTTGCTATGTGGTTACTATGGCATTATGATGATTTCTTCCAAGTCTCTGTGATCTTCTCTAGATATGGGTGGGTACTTTTGGAGGTTTTATCACATTACTAGGAGCACATGTACTAGTAATGATTCACTTAGCAAGAACTACAATCTAAAAAAAACAGTCAATGAAAGAAAGACATGTTTATTTTTTCACGGTTATTATCTGTCCAGTCTCAGGTTGTTTTGCTCAGGTTGGGAATTCTTGAGCGTGTCGGAGATCGCCGGTCTTTGAACTGGCAGGTCCAAACACGCCTGTTGAATGAAGCTCTACTCACCTCTCCATAAACAAAGCTCCCTGTCCTAACCGTTTTGGCCCTAATTACCCATAATCCTCAGTGAGCCTCTAAAAGTCAGCCAAAAAGCGCTGTTGGAGAATAGGGAGTCTGTCTGAAGATTAGAGCGTTCGGTTCTCTCTCAAGTCTAGAAATGATGACAATGGTTCCTCAGACTTTGATTTGGCTGTTTAATCGGCGGTTGATGTGCTTTTATGTCCGAGTCTTTGAGCAGTGGATGAAGCCTTTCAAAGTGCCAGGAATGATTTTATCCAGTTGTGGCTGGAATAAAGTGTTGAGGGAAAAGCTGTTGGTGTATGTGATGTGTGGGCGATCATGGCCACTATTGCTGCGGAACAGTATAAACACGATTCTTAGGACATGTGCAACAAATCAATGACCCAAGCCATCGCCTATCAATATAAACTCTTAGTATTGCTCTATCCAAATACACAAACTCTTCAGGCTACACAGGCTATGCTTTATTGTCTGATTGTGACTCCAATTCAAGTACACTCAGTCCTTGTTTTTGTCTGATCAATTAATTCTAAGGGATAAACTCATGTGGCCTTGCATGAATTGGGGAAGTGCTCATTCAGTGTCCACGAAACAAGTAGTATGTAAAAAGTATTAAACTAAAAATGTTTTGGTTCATTGCTAGGACATTGCATGGTGGTTGCTAGGGTGTTCTGAGGGGTTGCTTGGGTGATTGTTGTGCAGTTGCCTGGGTTTCTGGGCGGTTGCTATACAGTTACTAGGGTGTTCAGAGAGGTTTCTAGAGTGACCATCGTGCAGTTGCCTGGGTTTTCTGGGTGGTTGATATACAGTTGCTAGGGTGCTCTGAGGGGTTGCTAGGGTGACCGTTGTACAGTTGCCTGGGTTTTCTGGGCGGTTGATATACAGTTGCTAGGGTGTTATGAGGGGTTGCTAGGGAGATTGCTATGCATTTGCTAGGGTTTACTGGGTGGCTGGTTGCTGTTCAGTGGCTAAGGATTTGTAGGTGGTTGCTAGGCCGTTGCTAGGGTGTTATGAGGGGTTGCTAGGATAATTGCTATGCAGTTGCTTGGGTGTTCTGTGTGGTTTCTTGGCCATTGCTAGATGCTAGAGGTTGTGAGTCATCCGTGTGAACGGGGATCGTTTTGACAACATTGTCATCTGTACTCAACAAAGAAAAAAAGAAAAAACTTTGCGTTTTAAGTACATCATTGTCGTGTAAACGTAACCTAATTAATATAAATCCCACTAGTGGTCAGTGTAGATCGCTTACAAATTGTAGTCCATTACTGATTACAGAGTACATGACAAAACATTTTGTTATAAATGCAATCTATTAGATTACACATATAATCTGACTACTTTTTGATCACTTTTGCTTATCACGTAGATTTCAATAGGAATAACTTGTAACATGTTGCTATAAAAATACAAAGAGAAAGAAAATATATTCTAATCTACATTATCAACAACATGAAGTTCATTAAACACCAGAGTTTCCTAAATTGGGGGTTGTAAAGCAACTGCGGGAGTTTGTGAATTGATGAAATGCTAATAAATTCAATCATAAAACCATAAACTTAAAGAAATACTTTTAAAATAAAAACAAAACTTGTAAATAAAAATGTTTTATCTGCATGACTGTGTGACCATTAAGCGTCATCAGAGAACTGTGAACATGCGAATGTGTTGTTTAATTATTGAAACATTTACTTAAAATCTCAAAACAGTGTGTGAATAATATGTAATAATATAATCCATTAAAAGATGTAATCTAATTATAAGCATTTTAAAATGTAATCTAAACTAATCGAAAGTCCTTCATTTTTGTAATCTGATTATGTAATCCAGCACTGCTTATAGTCATGTAAATAAATCAGAATCGGGAAATATAATTGACTATATAATAATTTTGGCTTTGAACTCATTCTGGAACTGCAGATTTAATCCAGTCGAACTCATTCACTCTAGTCAAGGGTTTTTCTAGAGATCTGTACGAGTTTCTCAACTGGAAACATGTGAACAGTATTATTAACAATATAAACATTAACATCATGATTTTCAGAAAAGCAATATGTATTGTGAAAAGCATATACAAATAAATTTGACTTGACTTGAAATAAACTCATTTTAGGTTTGTGAGTCAGTATCCGTGTAGATTAATATGATTCCAGCACAGCAAAGCGAAGACTTTCCTCATGATTTGTTTTCATTTCTTTTTCCATGCAGCTGCTTTAGTGTATCCCAGATTCCCATGCAGGAGAAACAGCCAAATGCTCCACATCACCCCTGAACCGGCAGAATGAGTGAGATTAGAAACAGAAATGACCTTTTAACTTGTTATGAATTAATAGAAAAATAGGCTGTTGAACGTCTGATTGCTCTTTATTCATATTTTGCTGAACTGAATTGTTTTGAAGATGCTTGATAGGACAGTTTGGCTCAAAAATGAAAAATGTATCTTTTTTGACTCTCCCTTGTTATTTTTTTAAAGAGTAATAATGAGAACTGCATTGAATTGAGTGAGTAAACGACGACTTTTTTGCTCAAACTTTTCCTTTATATGCCATAATTTTGAGTTTATAGCCGTTCAACCCTGTATATCGCACTTTCCGTCCTCTCCGTCTGTGTTTGACTGGGATTCCTGTGAAGGGAAAGACAGTCGGAGTGAATCTGAAAGTCTGTTAGAATCATAATGTTTGTGGAAGAGAGACGCCCACTGTCTGATGGCTTTACAATCTGACAAAACCCAGAACTGCTTCAGATTTCATGTGTATTGCACCTTATGAAGCGTGTGGGCCGTCTTCTGAATGCTGCTCTGGCATGAACATGTACACTACCGTTCAAAAGCTTAGGGTCAGTAAGTTCTTTCACTTTTTGAAGGAAATTAATGCCAAGTTCTGTCATGAAACTCTAAATGGCGCAGACTGATGAATCCTTAAAGGTACAATATGTACGATTTTTGTAATAAAATATCAGTGTGATATATATTTCCTGCAGTTGTGTACTTACAATATCCCAAAAGTTCCCAAAGATTTTTAATTTCAGAGAAATTCCTATTTGAAATAATGGTTTGTCCATGTTTACTTGTCCCCTGTCAATGACTTAATATCCGCATCCATGGTTACCGCTCGTACTGCCATAGTAACCATGGCGACAGACGTAGACAACTGCGTCACGTCTAGCGGCACATTCACGCTGTTGTTGTTTCATTCAAACATTATGGATTATGGCAAGCAGACTTTGGGACTAAAGGAGAACTAAAACGAGGATCAATATCAGCATGGCGTTTTTGAGATGCCGAGAGCTAGCGTCCGCGACTATCTTCCACTCGACAGAGAGCTAGCGTCCGCGACTATCTTCCACTCGACAGAGAGCTAGCGTCCGCGGCTAACTTCCACTCGACAGAGAGCTAGCGTCCGCGACTATCTTCCACTCGACAGAGAGCTAGCGTCCGCGGCTAACTTCCACTCGACAGAGAGCTAGTGTCCGCGGCTAACTTCCACTCGACAGAGAGCTAGCGTCCGCGACTATCTTCCACTCGACAGAGAGCTAGCGTCCGCGGCTAACTTCCACTCGACAGAGAGCTAGCGTCCGCGGCTAACTTCCACTCGACAGAGAGCTAGCGTCCGCGACTATCTTCCACTCGACAGAGAGCTAGCGTCCGCGTCTAACTTCCACTCGACAGAGAGCTAGCGTCCGCGACTATCTTCCACTCGACAGAGAGCTAGCGTCCGCGTCTAACTTCCACTCGACAGAGAGCTAGCGTCCGCGACTATCTTCCACTCGACAGAGAGCTAGCGTCCGCGGCTAACTTCCACTCGACAGAGAGCTAGCATCCGCGACTAACTTCCACTCGACAGAGAGCTAGCGTCCGCGATTAACTTCCACTCGACAGTGAGCTAGCGTCCGCGGCTAACTTTCACTCGACAGAGAGCGAGCATCCGCGACTAACTTCCACTCGACAGAGAGCTAGCATCCGCGACTATCTTCCACTTGACAGAGAGCTAGCGTCCGTGGCTAACTTCCACTCGACAGAGAGCTAGCGTCCGTGGCTAACTTCCACTCGACAGAGAGCTAGCGTCCACGATTAACTTCCACTCGACAGAGAGCTAGCGTCCGCGGCTAACTTCCACTTGACAGAGAGCTAGCGTCCGCGATTAACTTCCACTCGACAGAGAGCTAGCGTCCGCGGCTAACTTCCACTCGACAGAGAGCTAGCGTCCGCGGCTAACTTTCACTCGACAGAGAGCGAGCATCCGCGACTAACTTCCACTCGACAGAGAGCTAGCATCCGCGACTATCTTCCACTTGACAGAGAGCTAGCGTCCGTGGCTAACTTCCACTCGACAGAGAGCTAGCGTCCGCGGCTAACTTCCACTCGACAGAGAGCTAGCGTCCACGACTAACTTCCACTCAACAGAGAGCTAGCGTCCGTGGCTAACTTCCACTCGACAGAGAGCTAGCGTCCGCGGCTAACTTCCACTCAACAGAGAGCTAGCGTCCGCGGCTAACTTCCACTCGACAGAGAGCTAGCGTCCACGGCTCACTTCCACTCGACAGAGAGCTATCACCCGCGACTAACTTCCACTCGACAGAGAGCTAGCGTCCGCGACTATCTTCCACTCGACAGAGAGCTAGCGTCCGCGGCTAACTTCCACTCGACAGAGAGCTAGCATCCGCGACTAACTTCCACTCGACAGAGAGCTAGCGTCCGCGATTAACTTCCACTCGACAGTGAGCTAGCGTCCGCGGCTAACTTTCACTCGACAGAGAGCGAGCATCCGCGACTAACTTCCACTCGACAGAGAGCTAGCATCCGCGACTAACTTCCACTTGACAGAGAGCTAGCGTCCGTGGCTAACTTCCACTCAACAGAGAGCTAGCGTCCGTGGCTAACTTCCACTCGACAGAGAGCTAGCGTCCACGACTAACTTCCACTCAACAGAGAGCTAGCGTCCGTGGCTAACTTCCACTCGACAGAGAGCTAGCGTCCGCGGCTAACTTCCACTCAACAGAGAGCTAGCGTCCGCGGCTAACTTCCACTCGACAGAGAGCTAGCGTCCGCGGCTAACTTCCACTCGACAGAGAGCTAGCGTCCGCGGCTAACTTCCACTCGACAGAGATCTAGCGTCCACGGCTAACTTCCACTCGACAGAGAGCTAGCGTCCGCGGCTAACGTCCACTCGACAGAGAGCTATCATCCACGGCTCACTTCCACTCGACAGAGAGCTAGCGTCCGCGACTAACTTCCACTCGACAGAGAGCTAGCGTCCGCGGCTAACTTCCACTCGACAGAGAGCTAGCGTCCGCGGCTAACTTCCACTCGACAGAGAAATAGCGTCCGCGGCTAACTTCCACTCGACAGAGAGCTAGCGTCCGTGGCTAACTTCCATTGTAAGAGTTTAGCGACCCCTAGTGGCGAAAAAATTTACATATTGTAGCTTTAACGCAAACTGATGCTATTCACAGCATTAACTTCTTGGCTCAAGCTGATTGGTATATGTCACATAACTAGCCAATGAGCTGCTCAACATTTAAATGTCCGGTAAGCATTCATTGTAGCAGTTTCAGAAACCCTCCACCTTCCCCAGCTCCACCTGTATAGATCTGCTATGGGACATATATATATATATATATGCTGTTTGTGCAGCAGTGTATCTGCGTATGTATTGGCATTAGCAAGTTCCTGTAAGTTCCAGATCTATTCTGCCGAGACCAAATACATTAACATTGTGTTGTCCATTAATATCTTAAATATAAAATAAATATTAAATATCTTCAGAGATTTGATTCATTCATTCAGCAAGGATGCATAATATTGATCGAAAGTGACATTAAAGTCATTTGTAATGTTACAAAACTGATAGATAAATAAATAAATAAATAAATAAATAAATAAATAAATGCTGGTCTATTGAACTTTCTATTCATCAAATAATCCTGAAAAATATAACAAATGACGGTTTCCACAAAAATATGACTTTTCAACATTGAAAATAATCATGAATGTTTCTTGAGCAGCAAATCCTCATATGTTCCTGATTTCTGAAGGATCATGTGACACTGAAGACTGGAGTAATGATGCTGAAAATACAGCTTTGATCAAATTACATTTGACTATAAATTCACATTAAAACGGCTGTTTAAAAAGTACTACGGTTGGCAGCTTTTCTCGATTCACCTGCCACATACACACATACACTTTCTATCTGGGAAAAAAACAGTATTATTATTTCATCTGTGTCAATCCGCTCCACCTCCACAGACTCCCGGATGCATGAAAGCCCAGCGAGAGGAAACTCTGGGAAGGGTCGAGTGGCACTGGAGTGGGTGTGTTCGGGGTGTGTGAGAGCTCTTCCCCAGGGGCCCGTAAACTCCTCCACAGGGTTTACTTCCTTCCTGAAGGAGACCCCACCCACTCCCCTCATCAAACCCCATAACGAGCCCAGCAGAAATCCGGTGCGGGACGCCGGATAGGACCAGGCCATATCCACACTAATACGCTTTCGTTTGAAAACACACTTTTCCGTTTTGTCCTTCCGTCACGCTTTTATTAATGAAAACAAAGCTTTTTGAAAACGCTCTCAAAGTGGATAAATTTGAAAGTTGTGTTTTCGTTGTCAAACCGGAGGTATTTACAAACGATGACGTAAGTTCAGTCATGTGACAGATAGATATTCATGTTTATACTGGTGCTGGTCACTTTCACACTGTTGCTAAAATATGTAACTTTGCTCACTCTTCATATCACAGTCCTGCGCAGATGACAGAATTCACTCATATTTGCTGTCCTGCGGTAAAACATGAGAGTCGTTGGTTTTACTTCCTTCCTTTAGGAAACTCCACCCACTCCCTTCATCAACACTAACGAGTCCAGCAGACGCCGCACCACGAGCCCTGAGTAGTGGCTGGATAGGATGTTGTCTGCAGTGTTGGGGAAAGTTATGCATTACAATATTGCAGTATTCCCTTAAAAAGTAACTAATAGTGTTACTTTTATTTAGAAAAGTAATGCGTAACGTTACTTTTTTTCACCTGGGCTTGTTTTTTTTATAACAAAAAAGTAATATTTTTGGGCAAATGTAAAGACCCTTTGACACCCAAAGTGAAATAATAAGCCTCAGGCTGACGGAAATGTAGATTCACGCGTGTAAAGTAGAGGCCGCTGCTTAAACAAACCCGGATAACGGAAGAACAGATGCAGGAGAAAAAGTTTAACACTTACTTTTCCAATAAAAACTAAAAATATTTTTTGCTTGTGGTTTAACTGAATCATCGAAGGTCAGAAGCAAGTACATTGGTAAAAAAAAAAGGTGAGATTTAATGCATAAAACAGTTTTATTTACATAACATATTTAAGTCAAGTCAAGTATATTTATATAGCGCTTTTCACAGTATAGATTGTATCAAAGCAGCTTCACAGTATCAATCAAAATAACAAAACTGTTTGTTTCTTAGTGGAAAAAACATCCATTGGTTATTGTTTTATTCAGTTATTGGAGGTTTGCATAGTATTCTGATTCTGCATTTCACGGATTTAATTCATTTTGAGGAATATTGAATCTTTTTTTGTGCTTTTTTGTGCAAGTGAGATGAGTAAATGCCTGCTCACAACTACAGTAACCATAATGTTTACACACACACACACACACACACACACACACACACACACAACCTGGGAACAAGAGATTCAATAAATGTGAAAAACTAGTGTTACTAATTTGATAAAGTAACCCAGATATTTTGTTGTAAAATGCAAAAGTAATAAATTACTAGTTACTTGAAAAAGTAATCTGATTACGTAGCATATGCATTTTCACATTTGGTACCTCTGTGATTATAAAACGCTGCCTTTATAAGCACTAATAAACAGCCGATATCCTAGTAATATACATGTTAATAAGTAACTTTATTTTTCTTAAATCACGCCCTCATTGGGGGGCATTGACCCCCAGCGCCGGCTGCCTCAGGGCAGCTTCAGTGTCTCTGGGCTGTGGTGCTGCAGACAGGTGAGGGCTTCACAGTGCACAGTGTAGGCCTGTTCTGGCGCCAGGACTTTTTTCCGTGGCCCGCGGCCAGAAGACCTACTTTTATCCTCCTGGCTCCAGATTCTGCCACACCGACCAATGAAAACAAGAGCTCGTCGTGATGCAGCGGCCTGGAAATCTCCACTGGGACGGGATGGCACCACCGCTCATAATTAATTTTTATTTAAAGGATGGGAGAGGCATTAAACTCCTCGTCACATTAGGGAACGGCTGCCAAAAAGTGTTTTTGGAAGTGGCTGTAATACAGTGGTACAGTGATTAAAATCGAAATCGAATGTTTCAGAAGTCATATGGTGGATTTTAAGGAATCAGCCAATGTTAACATTTTTACAGAATCGGCATTGGTCCAGTTAGGACAATTTTTTAAGCAACTCTTATTTGTGAACATGTCTTATTGTTAAATGGTAAATGTCTTTGTGTCTGATTTAAAAACTGCTAAATATTTTTGTCATTTTAATGTTTCATCATTTTAATTATAATCTGTTATTATAATTCTAGATTGGAGACAAACCTGATATAGTGTGCCAAGATATTGTTTATCAGCTATAAAATAAAAATGGTAAGATTTTTCTAATATTTTCAGAAGAAAATTGTTGCTATGGGGTTACTAAGGTGTTCTAAATGACATTTAGTCCATTGCCATGCAGTTGCTAGGGAGTTCTGGGGTTGCTATGTAGTTACTAGGGTGTTCTGAGTAGTTGCTTTGTGGTTGCTATGGTGTTTTCATCCTGTCTAGCATGAAAAGAGACCCCTCTTAAGTCTCTGATATGCTGGATGGTTGCTAGGTGGTTGCTAGGGTGTTAAGGGGGGTTGCTATGTAGTTACTATGTAGGTGTTCTGAGTAGATGATGTGCGGTTGCTATGGAGTTATGGTGTTTTCTTTCTGTCTAGCATGAAAGAGTCCCCTCTTGAGTATCTGGGTGATTGCTAGGTGGTTGCTAGGGTGTTTAGGGGTTGCTATGTAGTTACTAGGGTGTTCTGAGTGGTTGCTGTCCAGTTGCTATGGTGTTATGGTGTTTCCTTCACATCTAGCATGAAAGAGTCCCCTCTTAAGTCTCTGGGTGGTAGCTAGGCGGTTGCTAGGGTGTTCGGGGGTTGCTATGTAGTCACAAGGGTGTTCTAAGGGGATGCTGTTCAGTTGCTATGGTGTTATGTTGTTTTCTTCATTTCTAATATGTAAAGATTCTCCTCTTACGTATCTAATATTCTGGATGATTGCTAGGTGGTTGCCAAGGCGTTCATGGGATTGCTATGTAGTTACTATAGTGTTTTTAAATGGAAGCTGTGCGGTTGTTATGGTGGGTTGGTAGGGTGGTTTCTATGTAGGTGTTGTTGCTATGCCATTTCTGAGATGTTGTGGCTCATTGCTGTGAGATTCTAGATGGTTGCTATGGTGTTCGGGGGGGTTGCTATGGAGTTACTAGGGTGTTCTGAATGGATGCTGTGTGGTTGCTATGGCGATAGTGTGTTTTCTAGTGTGAAAAGAGGTGGTTGCTGCAGTATGTATTTGCTAGGGTGTTTGCTCAGCTGTTGCTAGGTAGTTTCAGTGATTTTCTGTGATTGCTATGATGTTGCTACGTGGTTGCTAGGGTGTTTGGGTGGTTACCATGCAACTACTGTGGCATTTCTTCCAAGTCTCTGCAATCTTCTGGTCTGGTCCACAGGTTAGTGCCTTGGCAAGCATCACTATTTACTATATCAATCAAAAAACATCTATATTGGTGCTTAATTAGTAGTATCATATTGCTTAAAGTATCAATATGGACTAAGAATGGACTTTGTCCTTTGTTTTCGGACCGCATGAGAATCACACTCTTGCTACTTTTTACATACTACTTCTTTCTTGGCTGTTGATTGAGCTCTTCCCCAACTCATGGAAGCCCACACGAGTTTTCCCCTTAAGTTCATGAGTTTCTGCTCCGGTGAATCCCCACAGGGTTGTCCCCCATATTTCAGAGAAGTCTGATTCATCTGTTTGTCTGATCCCTCATATGATCTGATGGCAATGTGGGATGAAATGAGCTTTCTGAGACGTTGACCTCAATCTTTCCGTCACACTGGAGAGGAATGTGTGTTGGAGCATGTAAGCCAAAGATGTGGTCCGCTGGTGAAGCTCCTTGATCTGTCAGATATAAGCCACCAAAGTGGAGAATCACGTTTTTGGAGGAGCGTCTGGGAGTATTTGGTAGATGTGATTTTAATGAAGTCTTCTAGTCCGTGGCCATCACAGCAAGGCTCCAAGTGTAATTGGATTTGGCTCATTGAGTTCCAGCTTGTTATGGCCAGAGACTCCCTAAAAGATGCTGACGAGAGCATTGAGCTCTTTTGTGAGTTATAGATCAACCCCAAACCTCCAGTGTACCCGTGAACCAACCAGCATCCGTGCAAAGCCAAGGTCATTTGTAGCACTTTCTACAGTATTTGTGCTCGGATCCAAAGAAAAGAGACATGCGGTCGGGTCACCCACATTCTGGCATCATCTTGAGTTACTGGTAGAGTTACATAACTACAATTATTTACAGTTAATTCATTATTTATGCACCAAAACCATTTCATACTGCCCTACCGGAGAGAAAAGATGAGTCAAAATCTGCTCTGGTGAGCCAGTGGCCCATTTCTGCCTCATAAGAGAAAAATCATGCTTTGGTAGATCATAATTATGACACAAAAAGTAAAAAATAAGAGATACTTCATAACTATGAGATAAAAAGCCCAAATGGACATAAGTCATAATTATAACAAAAAGTTAAAGTGAGATAAAAAGTCATAATTATGACATAAATGTCACGTGTCTGCCCTGTCTCGTATTGCACATGGGTGTCTCTGTTGTTGGGCCATGTGCTCTTGTCATTGTTTGATCCCTCCCCCTCGTTACCTGATTAGTGTTTAAATTCTTCCACCTGTTCCCTCTTGATTTGTTCCCTGTTTAAGTCTCTTCTTGTTTGCTGTCTTTGTCGGATCTTTGTCTTGTGTCACCCCAGTTCCTTGTGATGGTCTTCGTGTTCTTGGTCTGTGTTTGTCAGTTTAGTTTAGTTTAGTTTAGTTTAGTTTAGTTTAGTTTAGTTTAGTTTAGTTCTGTTTTATGTTTCATTGATTATGTTTTTCCCCCTTGTGGGTTTTTGTTTTCATTTATTAATAAATATCCTTTACTGCACTTGAGTCCTCTTCTCCACTTTCTGTAAATCGTATCATGACAATAAAGGTGGAATTAATGGCACACTAAGTCATAATTATGAGATAAAAAGCCAAAATTGCAGGTAAAAATTATAAGATATAAAGTAAAAAATGTGACATAAACATGGAAATTATAGCATAAGTCATAATTTTTGGATAGAATGCATAATTGTGACTTAAAAGTGGAAATTATGGCATACTAAGTCATAATTATGAGATATAAAGCCAAAATGGACAGTAAAAATTATAATATGAAGTTAAAAAAAATGTGACATAAATGTGGAAATTATGGCATACTAAATCATGATTATGAGATTTTTTAAAAAGCCAAAATGTACAGTAAAAATTACATAAAAGTGCAATTTATGGTATTCCAGGTCATAATTATAAGATAATAAATGATCACACAAAAGTTATTTGATGTCATAATTATAACTTTTTAATCCATGTCAGTTTTAGCTCTTTCTACAGTATATTTGCTACAGAATCCAAAGTCAAGAGTCACCCATGATCATGGTGTTGACCGGCGTATCCAACTTTATCTTATTAATATTTCTCTAAAAGTCACATAGAAGACTTATCTGCGAAATGTGTCTCATCCCAAAAGTTTGGACACTTAGGATGGGGGACAATCCCGAAGTCATGTGTCCTGCTGTGACTTTTAAAGTGCTTTATACAAAACCCAAAGTCAAAGAAGCATTGCATGTATCGTATAGACCAGTTATTGAGAACCAGTTTAGACCTTGCATGCGATATTTAATGAGTGTCACGTTCTAGATTCCCAGTAGTGCTGAATCACGAGGGTGGTGTTGCCTTCCTGAACCCAATGATGTACTTCCTCAGAGCAAAGCGTCCCTGATTCCCAAGGTTGGCTTTCCTGCTTCCATGATGGGGTTTATGAATGATGTCACACCCTTCAGGATCCTTCAGAGGCACGTATTAATCTGTCATGCATGTTGTGAGCCAGACTGGTGTTGCCAAACAATAGCGGTTTCCTGTAATCCGACAAAGATGAATGGGAGTATGCATGACTTAAGTTTGGGAACATGGTGTGAAAAATGAAGTCAAACGCTATCAATAAACGGTAACAAAGTCTAATAAACTTCAGCATTGTGAAGTTTCCTCTCTGATACTCCTAGGCACGTCAGATTTCCTTCCTCAAGCTTTGGTAGGAGTTTAAGGAAGCTATAGTGACAGCATAGGATATGAGCACACTTCTATGTCATTGGCACATTTAATATTCATCTCACACCACAGCTGGAGTTTGAGAAGATGATTATTGTGATTCTACAATTGTGACTGTCAAACCGTGAACTCATCAAAAACGAATAATATATGGGTCATGTGAGTGCATTTTTGAACAGGCTGTTTCTTGCTCTTTTGTTGACAGAAAGTGTCTTATATGATCGTAGCAAGTGATTATCATTGCAATATGGAATATGAATTCTGCAGCTGTTTTATGTGACCTAGTTCTCCTGAGCTGGAGTCTGTATTTCCCACTCAGTTTTACCACACAAACTGTGTGTATTTGTCTGCAAACATCACTAACAAGATTTTTTTCAGGATTCTGGCATCATCTTAGTTTGATTTTACTCATTATTTATGGCCGAAAACCATAACTTCATACTGGCCTACCAGAGAGGGAAAATATTAGTCAAAAGCTGCTCTGTTGATCCTGTAATGGAAGCCCATTTCTGCCACAGAAGAAAAATAGATGCTTTGATAAATCATAATTATGAGATAAGAGGTCAAAATTGACGTTGAAATTGAGATGAAAAAGTCATAATTTACTAAACAAAATGTTGTCATAATTGACTAGTTATAAATTCAACTGTTTATGCCATGACTTTGTATCCCATAATTATGACTTAAACCCTATTCGCACGGGATTAGTATTATCTGGGGACCACGTGTGATTTAGAAATCACCCCCCCACATGTGGCGCATTCGCACGGGATGAACGAAGCCTGTGATTTTACTCAAATTTACTGATTATCTCCCGGATATGACGTCAACATGCTATTGCTTGGAGATGTCTTGCCGTTATTATAGGTGTAGCTGTATGATATGTCATAAACAGAAGAATATTACTTACCGGATACTGCTATACATATCATTCATCTCCATCTAATCATGCTTTTTGTTTTTGCTCTTCTGATGATTTTCAGCTTTCTTTCTGCAAATTGTGTAGTTGTATGGTGTATAGCGATATGACCCAGCACCCAAAATACAATCAAAACACTCCAGCGCCTCCATTCTTCGCGAAGATGGATAATAAGGCACGCATGAAACAAAAACCTTGAAAAAATTATATACGACCCGCCAAATCACAGCGATGCCGATTCACACGGGACTGATATTACCTCAGGACGTCGGTGTTCGGCGAAATATGGAAGGGGATTTGCGGGGGAATTTTTACTTTACAATTGCAGGAGGATTTAAAAGCCTTCAAGGAGTCCATCTTGATGGAGGAGCTGAATCTCTACACAGAGAGGTTAGAGGCACTGCTGGAGGAAAACTTTAATTCTGCTAAACATGGTGTTGAAGGAATGGTGAAGGCCATGGGGGAATCTGTGACCAAGAGGATGGACGCTGTGGAGAGCTGGCTTCGAGGATCACTGAAAAGGAAGTGGAGGTCTGCGGTACGGTGGCTTCTTCTACTTTTGAGGCGAGCACACCTCCTCATGTGCTAACGACGGGCCGCGCTTATGACCTTTAGAGCAGAGCTGAAGAACTTTCATCCAACCAGGTGTCAGATGTGACACTTCTCACCTTTTATACTACTGTTGAATCAGATCGAATGCATTAATAATAATTAATATAATGAACAGCAGCTATGCTAATTATTTCAACCTCTTTTTTTACTGTATGGTAATTGGGGGGGGGGTCTGTTTTGTTGTGATTTCACCAGAACAAAACGTTAGTCTCCGCAACTGATTGAAGCGCGCGTCCGTGGGAAGACTGCGCGAGCCACAAGACAACACAATATCGCTTCACTGATCGAAGCGGCAACGCGCACTTTAAAAAAGTGGCGGGGAGAATATCGACCCTGGCAGAAAAGCGGTGACGTGCGTTAATGTGAACGCTCGGTGTTTCAGACGCCCAATCAGCGCTCAGTGTTTCAGACGCCCAATCAGCGCTCGGTGTTTCAGACGCCCAATCAGCGCTCGGTGTTTCAGACGCCCAATCAGCGCTCAGTGTTTCAGACGCCCAATCAGCGCTCGGTGTTTCAGACGCCCAATCAGCGCTCAGTGTTTCAGACGCCCAATCAGCGCTCGGTGTTTCAGACGCCCAATCAGCGCTCAGTGTTTCAGACGCCCAATCAGCGCTCGGTGTTTCAGACGCCCAATCAGCTCTCGGTGTTTCAGACGCCCAATCAGCGCTCGGTGTTTCAGACGCCCAATCAGCGCTCGGTGTTTCAGACGCCCAATCAGCGCTCGGTGTTTCAGACGCCCAATCAGCTCTCGGTGTTTCAGACGCCCAATCAGCGCTCGGTGTTTCAGACGCCCAATCAGCGCTCGGTGTTTCAGGCGCCCAATCAGCTCTCGGTGTTTCAGACGCCCAATCAGCGCTCGGTGTTTCAGACGCCCAATCAGCGCTCGGTGTTTCAGACGCCCAATCAGCGCTCGGTGTTTCAGACGCCCAATCAGCGCTCAGTGTTTCAGACGCCCAATCAGCGCTCAGTGTTTCAGACGCCCAATCAGCGCTCAGTGTTTCAGACGCCCAATCAGTGCTCGGTGTTTCAGACGCCCAATCAGCGCTCGGTGTTTCAGACGCCCAATCAGCGCTCGGATGGCGCGGCTCTGAGTCAAATTAAATACAATAAACAAATATTGCAAATTAAAAAACCATCAGAAATGGCGTCCAATTTTCTAATACTATTATTTGATGACAACACATTACATTTGGAAAACAAAATGCAGCCATTTCTGCTTTTTTAAAACCAAGCTGCACCCTTTTTTAAATTTCAACTTTCATTACGAAATAGAATAATGAACAAAATGAATGAACGAAAAAGTTCATGGACCAAAAAGTCATGGCATAAACAGTATATCTAATATCTCATAAATGAACTTTTTATTTCATATTTTTGATTTTCTATCACACAATTTTGACTTTGTATTTTATAATTTTGACATTTGATCCTTTGTATTTCATAATCGACTTGTATCCCATAATTATGAAAAATTGCATCCTATTATTTATTTTCTTCGCATCTAATATTTGTGACTTTTCATGCCATACTTTTTATCTCATAATTATGACTTAGTATATCATAATTTCAAGCTTTTGTCAATTGTGACTTATTATCTCATAATTGACTTGTTATCACATAATTTTGACTTTTTATCACATAATTATGACTTCGTTTTTCATAACTATGATTTACCAAAGCATTTTTTCCTCTTATGTGGCAGACATGGCCTTCCACAGGTATTGAAGTAGTAGAAGAAGTTTTATTTATATCAAGGTCGCTTTACATTGTGCATTACATTACATTTACACACCCGCACACACATTACAATCACATAAGGACACATATAGCCACATACGTCAGGTGTTGCTTGAGGAATACAAGTATTTTAAATCATTGTAATCTTGTGGCTAACTCGAACAGAAGGCTAACCTGCGGCTAACCAGAATCACAGCATTGTGCGTCGGCAACCCTGCACGCTAACTTAGATAAGATGCTAATGCTTACAACACATAAAGGCCATGTGTGAATTCAGGATCTAAAGGTCTGTGTGTCATCTGTCGGTTTAACCCTGCCTAATATCACTCTTCTACAGTGATGATGGCGTCTGTTTGCTATCCTGAGCTAGCGTTAGCATTGGCTCCAGCGTTAGCGTTGAGCTCTGGCTGTCCTCCATGAAGCAGTTCATCCCAAAATGTCATTAATCGCAGTTGAAATCCAGCGTTCCGCCGCCTCAGCGCTTCTCTGCAGTCTCCTTTCAAACCTGCTTCTTTCTCCCGGGCAACATCTGCAATAAATGAAAGTCTTTTATCGTATGAATGTAGAAAAAGGGAATATGGTGGTGAATTAGGGGGCAAAGGTCCGCCTACACGATGTGTCTGTTGGATTGAATATCAGGCTTGATCTGTACAGCACTGAGCTGATGTTCTCAGACCCGACAGTGTGTGGAAAACCACCAGTCAACCTGGATAATCTGCTGCTTAAACAAGAACTTCAGTGTCCTGTCATCATGTGCTCTCGCTCACGCTGTTCCAGTCTTACCCGCCACACACTAGCCATGCATACAGAGTCCTGAAATCCTTTGTTATTATTATTTACTTCTTTATTTGACAGGGACAATGGACAGTAGAAACTGCCGCAGATTTAGCTACAAAGCTCAATGTCATCTGCTGTCCCTGGGCAGAATTAAGAAATTTTTTGTTTTTCATTCTTCTACTTAATTTTTTATTATTATTTTTTGGTGAATTGTCCCTTTATTTCAAGACAGAGTCTGTTTACACAGTGCAAATAGTTAACCTTTTTGACAGATTATTTCACTGACTCAGCCCACAGTTGCTCAGATATTTTAACGGTGACACTTTATTCGAAGCCTGTATATATAATGCATTATAAAAGTGTTTTGAATGCATTAATTATGCCTTGCATAATGTATATACCTTATAATGCATCTCATGAATACATGTAACCACTGTAACTGGCTATGGCATGCTGGTAGGTTGCTAGGGTGTTGCTATGCGGTTTCTAGGGTGTTGCTATGCATTGTTGCTAGGATGATGTTATGCATTTGCTAGGGTATTCTGGGTGGTTGCTAGGATGTTGTTATGCGTTTGCTAGGGAATTCTAGGTGGTTGCTGTGTTGTTGCTAGGGTGTTGCTATGCGGTTGTCATGGTGTTGCTATCCTGTTGCAAGGGCATTCTGGGTGGTTGCTAAGGTGTTGCTATGTGGTTTCTAGGGTGTTGCTATGCATTGTTGCTAGGATGATGTTATGCAGGTGTTGCTAGTTTGTTGTTATGCAATTACCATGGTTTTCTGGGTGATTGCTAGGGTGTTGCTATGCTTTTGCTAGGGTATTATGTATGGTTGCTAGGGTGTTTTATGCGGATGCTAGGGTATTCTATCAAAAATTATAGCTTTTAAAAGTACTAATCTATTTAAAAATGAAAACCTTCCAACTTAAAGCTGTTGAAACTACTTCAAAGTTTCTGGCTAGGCTTTCTCAAGCCAACATTAAAGTTTGTCTACATCTTTTTTATATATTTTTTTTAATCTATTTGAGGTTTTTGGCCACTTTTGAGCAAGGGGAGAATGACCCCTAAATGAGGACTAGGCTGTGACACCTCTTGCTCGTCTCAGAGTCATTACCGATTGTGACGTGCCACTTTTGAGTAATCAGAAGAAAACTCAAACAAGTAAAGACCGAGCCGATCCAAAAACAGCTTCCACCTTCATAAACCACATTTCCGTGAGCCAACAACATGATGTTGTAATAAACAACAGGGAATAGGTTAATAACATGGCAGAAGTGACTGTTTTATTGTTGCATATTTAAGCGGTGAGAGTTTAACCTTCACTGAGAGTGTCTCTTCCGAAAACCATGTGATCTACATCTTTACTAACAATATGGAACAACTATGACGGTTTAAAATGCAGCGCACTATGATTTGGATCGGATCACAGAGCGTTTCCTCTCGGTCCCAAATGAATGAAGCTCAGGATGGATGGATGAGGGTTTCGGTTGCTCATCCGATGAGAGGAGCAGCTGTGAGACTCGCTAAGCCTCCATTAACCCTGTAAAGCCTGACATAAGAAACAACCGTCAAAAAAAATCACTGAACCTTTAGACAAAAAGTTTGCATGTGTTTTATGTTTTGTATCATATTCGATACTTCAGGCTTTGGCTCTTATAGTATGATGTAGTGAGAATATTGAGCTCCGTTTTATTCCAAAATATGCAATTTGGTGCAGATGCTGATATTTATATTGAGAAACACTAAGATGAAATTCCGGTGCTTGTAAAGTAAATCACTGAGATCTTTATAACAGTAAAGGAACCAGTGGATATCTGCCAATAAAATGTCTTAGTAAGATGATATTTAATGTTTAGTTTTATGATCAACGCTCTGAAAGTTAAAAAAAATTTAATACAATGATGATTAAGAGATGAACAAATAAACCTTCCTCAAAAGCCTGATGATCATATTTGATACTCGTGATTTTTTATCTCATAACTTTGTCTTTGTATTTCATAATTGACTTGTATCCTATAATTATGACCTTTCATCCTGTTATTATGTCTTAGTATCTAATGTTTGAGACTTTTCATGATAAACCTTGACGATGAACCACAAATAAACTTTCCTCAAAAACCTGATGATCATATTTAGGGCTGATTTTTCAAAAAAATGATGTGTGGATAATCAAGTAAACCGGAGTTGCTTCAGTGTTAAGTGTAATTTAGGATTAAAATGTGTCCTTTCCCTTCTTCTACAGCCTTCATTACAGCATTGGATCCCGGTTCACTACATTCTCTTACTGCTTTTTGCATGGGATTGGACAGTTTCCCGATCTGTGGCTCCTGATCCGAGGGCAGGGAGAGTTGAGGAGCTGGGCTGTGGAGTGTGTTATTCTGGAGCCGGAGACACAGGCTTTTCCTTCCTGTGGTTTAATGTCCCACTGACCGGCTCCTGGCTTTCATCTGAGTGGGGAATATGTGAGGATATCTGAGAATATGTGAGGATATCTGAGAATATGTGAGGATATCTGAGAATATGTGAGGATATGTGAGGATATCTGAGAATATGTGAGGATATCTGAGAATATGTGAGGATATCTGAGAATATGTGAGGATATCTGAGAATATGTGAGGATATGTGAGGATATCTGAGAATATGTGAGGATATCTGAGAATATGTGAGGATATCTGAGAATATGTGAGGATATCTGAGAATATGTGAGGATATGTGAGGATATCTGAGAATATGTGAGGATATCTGAGAATATGTGAGGATATGTGAGAATATCTGAGAATATCTGAGAATATCTGAGAATATGTGAGGATATGTGAGAATATGTGAGGATATCTGTGAGGATATCTGAGAATATGTGAGGATATGTGAGAATATATGAGAATATGTGAGAATATGTGAGGATATCTGAGAATATATGAGGATATCTGTGAGGATATCTGAGAATATGTGAGGATATGTGAGAATATGTGAGAATATGTGAGAATATGTGAGGATATCTGTGAGGATATCTGAGAATATGTGAGGATATGTGAGAATATGTGAGAATATGTGAGAATATGTGAGGATATCTGAGAATATATGAGCATATCTGTGAGGATATCTGAGAATATGTGAGAATATGTGAGAATATCTGAGAATATCTGAGAATATGTGAGGATATGTAAGAATATCTGAGAATATCTGAGAATATCTCAGAATATGTGAGAATATGTGAGAATATGTGAGGATATCTGAGAATATGTGAGGATATCTGAGAATATCTGAGAGTATCTGAGAATATCTGAGAATATGTGAGGATATGTGAGAATTTGTGAGAATATCTGAGAATTTGTGAGAATTTGTGAGAATTTGTGAGAATATCTGAGAATATGTGAGAATATCTGAGAATATGTGAGGATATGTGAGAATATGTGAGAATATGTGAGAATTTGTGAGAATATGTGAGAATATGTGAGAATATCTGAGAATATGTGAGGATATGTGAGAATGTGTAAGAATATGTGAGGATATGATAATATGTGAGAATCTGAGAATATGTGAGGATATGTGAGAATTTGTGAGAATATCTGAGAATTTGTGAGAATTTGTGAGAATATGTGAGAATATGTGAGAATATGTGAGAATATCTGAGAATATGTGAGGATATGTGAGAATATGTGAGAATATGTGAGAATTTGTGAGAATATGTGAGAATATGTGAGAATATGTGAGAATATGTGAGGATATGTGAGAATATGTAAGAATATGTGAGGATATGATAATATGTGAGAATCTGAGAATATGTGGGAATATGTGAGAATATGTGAGAATATCTTAGAATATGTGAGAATATCTGAGAATATCTGAGAATATCTGAGAATATCTGAGAATATGTGAGAATATGTGAGAATATCTGAGAATATGTGAGAATATCTGAGAATATGTGAGAATCTGAGAATATGTGAGAATATGTGAGAATATGTGAGAATATGATAATATGTGAGAATATGTGAGAATATGTGAGAATATGTGAGAATATCTGAGAATATGTGAGAATATGTGAGAATATGTGAGAATATGTGAGAATATGTGAGAAAATGTGAGAATATGTGAGAATATGTGAGGATATCTGATAATATCTGAGAATATCTGAGAATATGTGAGAATATCTGAGAATATGTGAGAATATATGAGAATATGTGAGAATATTTGAGAATATGTGAGGATATCTGAGAATATCTGAGAATATCTGAGAATTTCTGAGAATATGTGAGAATATGTGAGAATGTGTGAAAATATCTGAGAATATGTGAGAATATCTGAGAATATGTGAGAATATCTGAGAATATCTGAGAATATCTGAGAATTTCTGAGAATATGTGAGAATATGTGAGAATGTGTGAGAATATCTGAGAATATGTGAGAATATCTGAGAATATGTGAGAATATGTGAGAATATGTGAGAATATGTGAGAATATGTGAGAATATGTGAGAATATCTGAGAATATCTGAGAATATGTGAGAATATGTGAGAATATGTGAGAATATGTGAGAACATGTGAGAATATCTGAGAATATGTGAGAATATGTGAGAATATCTGAGAATTTGTGAGAATATCTGAGAATTTGTGAGAATATCTGAGAATATCTGAGAATATCTGATAATTTTCTGAGAATATCTGAGAATTTGTGAGAATATGTGAGAATATGTGAGAATATGTAAGAATATGTGAGGACATCTGAGAATATGTGAGAATCTGAGAATATGTGAGAATATGTGAGAATATCTGAGAATATGTGAGAATATCTGAGAATATGTGAGGATATGTGAGAATATCTGAGAATATATGAGAATCTGAAAATATGTGAGGATATGTGAGAATATCTGAGAATATGTGAGGATATGTGAGAATATGTGAGAATATGTAAGAATATGTGAGAATATGTGAGAATATCTGAGAATATGATAATATGTGAGAATATGAGAATATGTGGGAATATGTGAGAATATGTGAGAATATCTGAGAATATCTGAGAATATGTGAGAATATCTGAGAATATGTGAGAATATATGAGAATATGATAATATGTGAGAATCTGAGAATATGTGGGAATATGTGAGAATATGTGAGAATATCTGAGAATATGTGAGAATATGTGATAATATCTGAGAATATGTGAGAATATGTGAGAATATCTGAGAATATGTGAGAATATGTGAGAATATCTGAGAATATGTAAGAATATCTGAGAATATCTGAGAATATGTAAGAATATGTGAGGATATCTGAGAATATGTGAGAATATCTGAGAATATGTGAGGATATCTAAGAATATCTGAGAATATGTGATAATATCTGAGAATATGTGAGAATATGTGAGAATATGTGAGAATATCTGAGAATATCTGAGAATATGTGAGAATATGTGAGAATATGTGAGAATATGTGAGAATATGTGAGAATATGTGAGAATATGTGAGAATATGTGAGGATATCTGAGAATATGTGAGGATATCTGAGAATATGTGAGAATATCTGAGAATATGTGAGAATATGTCAGAATATGTCAGAATATCTGAGAATATCTGAGAATATCTGAGAATATGTGAGAATATCTGAGAATATGTGAGGATATCTAAGAATATCTGAGAATATGTGAGAATATGTGATAATATCTGAGAATATGTGAGAATATGTGAGAATATCTGAGAATATGTGAGAATATGTGAGAATATGTGAGGATATCTGAGAATATATGAGAATATGTGAGAATATGTGAGGATATGTGAGGATATCTAAGAATATCTGAGAATATGTGAGAATATGTGAGAATATCTGAGAATATGTGAGAATATGTGAGAATATGTGAGGATATCTAAGAATATCTGAGAATATGTGAGAATATGTGAGAATATCTGAGAATATGTGAGAATATGTGAGAATATCTGAGAATATGTGAGAATATCTGAGAATATGTGAGGATATCTAAGAATATCTGAGAATATGTGAGAATATGTGAGAATATCTGAGAATATGTGAGAATATGTGAGAATATGTGAGGATATCTAAGAATATCTGAGAATATGTGAGAATATGTGATAATATCTGAGAATATGTGAGAATATGTGAGAATATCTGAGAATATGTGAGGATATCTGAGAATATGTGAGGATATCTGAGAATATGTGAGAATATGTGAGAATATGTGAGAATATGTGAGAATATCTGAGAATATGTGAGAATATGTGAGAATATGTGAGGATATCTGAGAATATCTGAGAATATCTGAGAATATCTGAGAATATGTGAGAATATGTGAGAATATGTGAGAATATGTGAGAATATCTGAGAATATGTGAGAATATGTGAGAATATGTGAGGATATCTGAGAATATATGAGCATATCTGTGAGGATATCTGAGAATATGTGAGGATATCTGAGAATATGTGAGGATATCTGAGAATATGTGAGGATATCTGAGAATATGTGAGGATATCTGAGAATATCTGAGAATATGTGAGAATATCTGAAAATATGTGAGAATATCTGAGAATATGTGAGAATATCTGAAAATATGTGAGAATATCTGAGAATATGTGAGAATATCTATAAATATCTGAGAATATGTGAGAATATGTGAGAATATGTGAGAATATGTCAGAATATGTGAGAATATGTGAGAATATCTGAGAATATCTGTCATGGATCCGCCTGAGATGTTTCACAAGCCACGGGGAAGTCCAGGGAAATCGTGTGTGTGTGTGTGTGTGTGTGTGTGTGTGTGTGTGTGTGTGTGTGTGTGTGTATCCCCAGTATATTTTTTTCCAGTATGCAAGATTCTAAGGTACATTTACTTGAGAAGCAAAATGACTTCAAATTTTAAGTCTTGATTTTTAAAGCATTTATCACAATTAAAGTGCCCCTGTAACACATAAAATATGAAGTGCAGAGAGTCAGTAGTTTGCATGCTCCAGCATTTAACCCTGGGGATTTTAGGGCGCCCCGAAGACACGATTTAAGAAATTGTGCAGAAAGAGA